>BSBM01000916.1:1615000-1870000 GCA_027924585.1 Larix kaempferi | reverse complement strand
TAATCGAGAGCGCGTTATCATTCTTAGTTTTTACATAAACTCTTGGAACTACGCCATACCGCTCTTCTGTGGTCTCTAGACTCAGATTCGTCAATGCCATTAATGGAATTGGTCGGAGTAACAGAGAAGCCAAACTGGCATCCTGTCAACATTAAATTAAATTGTATTGAGTAATACTCCTTTTAAAGAATCAATCCACCAAATGGTTAAAAATAGACTTACCCATGGGGAGGTTGTACCGTAGAAGAAATCCTTTTGGAACTTTTTTAACATTACTGTAGATGTCGGAAGCTCTCCAACTCCATTACCAAAGTTAAATTTAATTTTCTTTAAAAAGTCTTCATCTAGCTCTATCTGCTGACGCAATCAAATATCATATTCTTAGTTAGAATTTGGAATGGATTAACATTTATCATTTTCCTAAATATATAAAGATGAAACAAATGTATGTACTATCCAGAGTAAACCTTCAAAATTCAAAATAACAAAACACTTAACATGTTACTATACTAATTATAATTTAGATCTCCTTACAAGCTTCTTTTCGCGCTGCATAAATACTCCACCCCGAAACATAAGAGCGCAGACATATACTGCCACCGCAATGAGATGCGGGAAATCTTCCGATGCATGGGCTAAGCTGATGCCTCCCATGCTGTGTCCCACTAACACTATCTGAGTTTTCCATGACAATTACAAAGATTTATAAGGCAAACTACATAAATAATCATGAATCTTCTCTAACTATAACATAAATATAAGATTCAAACATAAAGTATGAATGTATAACAGAAAATGCAGGGACCTTTTCTGTCTGTGGGAGCTTGGCGAGGAAGTGCATGAGAGGCTCGTTATATTCCTCAAATGAATTGATGGAATCAGCGGCAGAAGGATTTGTACCCGCACTCTTCAGATCGATGGTTGACACCTTGTGACCATCTTTTTCTAGAAGGTCCACAATCTTATACCAACACCAAGCTCCATGCATAGCTCCATGAACCAATACAAAATGTACTCCTCCAGAGGCTATGTTTTCACAAGCCATGTCTTCTTCTTTCCTCAAGAGTCTGTGTCTTCCAGTTTCTAATAGCTAATCATCCGCTTCACAAACTATATTTAAAGCTGTGTCATGGTTTATGAATCTCTTGCAATCATTAGACATTACTCTTCTCTTCTCAATTCGGCCCCAGCAAGAGTATTAAAATCTTAAATCTCAGTGTGATAAGTGTCATATCATATTTTAATGGCATAACAGGCCGGGAGCATAGATCAGTCAAAATCCGAAAGTTTGGTCGCAAAGTAACTTTCAATGGAGTTTGTTTTAGTTTGTTAAATAGTAGAAGATTTGAGATCATTTTTAAGTTAGAATATGGTATTTTTTATTTTGCAAAATCGAAATTTAGTTGTGTTTTATTGGGATATTTTTATAGTAAAAATGGATTTTGCACACTCAAAAACTCTTCGAGCACCCAAAATAAAACTAAATTTTTGTAAAATTGTACTAAGAAAAATTATATATTCTAATTCAAATCTTAAAATTTTTAAATTAGACACAAGATTTGTACTTATAATTTTTGCCCAAATCTAATTAAAATTCAAAAACTTTAATTGTTTTATTGTGAAAGAGATTTAACTAAACCTATTTCATAAGGCATTCTCATTACATAATTCCAACTATTTAAAATTACTATTAAATACCAATCTTATACCAACACCAAGCTCCATGCATAGCTCCATGAACCAATACAAAATGTAATCCTCCAGAGGCTATGTTTTCACAGGCCATGTCTTCCTCTTTCCTCCGCTCTGTTTGCAGAGTCTGTGTCTTCCAGTTTCTAATAGCTAATCATCCGCTTCACAAACTATATTTAAAGCTGTGTCATGATTTATGAATCTCTTGTAATCATTAAACATTACTTTTCTCTTCTCAATTTGGACCCAGCAAGAGTATTAAAATCTTAAATCTCAGTGTGATAAGTGTCATATCATATTTTAATGGCATAACAGGCCGGGAGCATAGATCAGTCTCAATCCGAAAGTCAACCAAACTAATGATAGTCGCAAAGTAACTTTCAATGGAGTTTGTTTTAGTTTGTTAAATAGTAGAAGATTTGAGATCATTTTTAAGTTAGAATGTGGTATTTTTTATTTTGCAAAATCGAAATTTAGTTATGTTTTATTGAGATATTTTTATAGTAAAACTGAATTTAGCACATTCAAAAACCTTTCGAGCACCCAAAATAAAACCAAATTTTTTCAAAATTGTACTAAGAAAAATCATATATTCTAACTCAAATCTTAGAATTTTTAAATTACACACAAGATTTGTACTTATAATTTTTGCTCAAATCTAATAAAAATTAAAAAACTTTAATTGTTTTATTGTGAAAGAGATTTAACTAAATCTATTTCATAAAACATTCTCATTACATAATTCCAACTATTTAAAATTACAATTTCAATAATTTTAATCCGATTTTAAGTAAAAATTCATAGAATAATGAATACAAATGATCGATGTTTGAGCTCACTCGACTTATAGCCGCATCGTTTTATTATGATTTAGTCAATGGACTTACAACGTAGCCGCCTCGTTTTACTATGATTTAGTCAACGGATAAGTTTTTTTTATATGAAACTTTTTATGTATGTATTGAAGTGATAAGGAGTGGTTAATCAAAATGTTTTTGATTTGGAATTTTGTAAGTAATTTTTGTAAAAATTTTAATTTGGAGTACTCAGATGTAATTTCGATAATTTAGATAGTTTAAAATTGGACAATTAGTCTAGAACAAGTTATCTTTATTACAGAAATTATAAAATTGTGAAAATAATAATTTTCAACCAAAATTTTAACCAATTTTTATCCCAAAATGACCAATTAACTAATTTTTATCCTAAAATCACCAAAAAAAACTAAGCCTTTTGGTTGTCTTTTATCCTACTTCCTCGGGGAGTCATATCTACATTTAAGTTTTTCTCATGAAACTTGCCAGTCGCGTTATCTTGCCTAGTCGTGTACAATAAGCTAGTCACAATTTTTTTATTTGGAAATTCATGGTTTATATGAAACTGAGTATATATTGTAACAATAACAACAATATTCATGCTTTAGTTTCATATTTTTAATCTATAAAATATAATATATATTATAGAAAATTGATATATATATTGAATTTTTATATTAATTTTTTAGTAAGATTATAAAACTATTTATCTTATTCTTTTATCAAAAGATTATTTTCTTTGTTTTAATTTTTTTTTAAGTATGATTAGAAAACTACTTGTCCATTATATATATAATTCAATGCTCTCTTATTTTTTTTTGGAAATATTCTCTTCGTGTGTTTTAAAAATTAAATCAACTCAAAACATATAAATAAAAACTTATTTAAATAATTGAGTGTGATATTTAAAAACCAAAATGTTAAATAAATTAATTCATCCAAATTTCAATATCTTAAAAATAACTTGATTCTCGGTGCACGATATGTTTTAAATTCATACAAAGTTTTTTTTTTCGTAATGAGAATTAATAAATAACTTGATTGTTAAATAAATTAATTCATCCAAATTTCAATATCTAAAAAAATAACTTGATTCTCGGTGCACGATATGTTTTAAATTCATACAAAGTCTTTTTTTCCTAATTAGAATTAATAAATAACTTGATTGTCGGTGCACAATATGTTTTAAATTCATACTAAGTCTTTTTTAGTAATGAGAATACATTTTAATAAGATTTATTTTTATAAGTGATCAAGTTTTAGATACCCGCTTAGTTGGTTATTTGTTTATGATATAATTTATAATTATAAATAAAGTATTATACCAGCTCTACATTTTTAGTTTTTCGTGGCTCCATCAAAATATTGAAATTAAACATCATAGTTAATATAAGACCTACTAATATTTCTCCATTTATATTTCATTTATGGATTAGGATAGTCCATCATAAAATGCAGAACCCTTCTACTAGTCTCAAAGACATGCATACATCTGTTCTCAAATAAAAATTTGTTTTTGCATATCTAAGTTGCCCAGATTAAGAATAAGGGCGGAGTTTTGTATTTTACTTTGGAGTGAAACCATCTATATAGGCAATCATTAAGAGATTGACCTCTCCAATCGTCAGAGAAGTTAAAGAAAGATTGTAGTTCAATCCACACTGATTTTTAAAAAGGACAATTTATGAAAAGATATGAGGTGTCCTCCACATCGCTTCTACACAGTATACACATACTCGGACCCTGGAAACCCCTCTTCAATAAGTTCTTCCAAGTAAGAATTTTATCCTCAATGCATAACCAAATAAAACATTTCAGTTTCAAAGGAATCCTCCACCTCCAGAGTTTGTTGTGCCACCACTTTACTTGTGGTCTTGGATGATTCAGGATGATATCCAATCCCAAACCAATTTTTCGGGCCTATAAAATAAAGAAATACTAGTAGAAATAATACCAGAAACAAACTTGTTCTATTCCTCTGCAGCATCTTCAGGAAGATCGAGCTCCGATTCAGATAACCAATGAGGGTAATTAATCTCATTGCCAGTAGTAAAAATCTAAGCCAGAGACCAACAATTCTTATCATATTGAATTTTTAAAAGCCGGGAAGATAACTTAAAATTATCGCCAACACCAAAGATTGGGTCGATGCCAATGTAAGTTGAAAAACGATTCCCAATCCGCCAGCTAAGGAAGCTCCCTATAACATGGAAAGTACTCACAATTCCCTTCCATATTAATGAGGAATTCTTGAAGACCAAAGAAGGATCACGTATCCATTGAATATAAGAAAATTATTTTAGATATTTTTTCTGAATGACTATATTCCATAAACCTTCACCTGTGATAGCACACCATAAGATTCTGGTACATAGAGCTTGACTGAAATGATCCAGATTCAATAACCCCCAACCTCCCAATAACTTTGGCCAAGATAAAGCATTCCAACTAGCCAGATGGAATTTAGTGATCTTCTGCTTTCCAACCCAAATAAAGTGAAAAATATTACTTCTAATGGCATTAATGATAGACTTAGGAACCTTCATAAGACTGAACCAGTACAGATGAATACTCAAGAGTATCGATTCCAGTGCCAACCTACCTCCAAGAGATAACCATCGAAAGGTCCAGTTATTTATTCTTCTATCGATTCTTTTAAGCAGCCAATTCCAATCAGAAACTCTGTAATTACTTGGTTTAAGAAAGTATCCAAGATACTTGAACCCATATTTAATAGGATTCATATCCAAAGGCAAAAAGTGCTTAATATGCTCACGGCGGTCTACAACAACACAATTGTAATGAAATCTTGATTTTTGAAAGCTACATTTGGTCATACTTGTTGCCTTCCAAAAGTCATCAAAAATAATTGTGTACTAATTCCATTCTGAAACAGAGCCCTGTTGATGCCTTGGAGATCATAGCATCAATCAACAAGAGATTCTCCCTGGTAAGCAAGCCCAATTAGATCGCTCACCGTTTGGTGTGGGGAATTCGTCCGGTTAACGGTTCCGGCTACCGTAAGATTTAAAGATTCTTATTCTTAGCACCGGTTGCGGCTCGATCCACCGTTTATGTATTTTATTTTAAAGATGACATGCAAGTTCCCTAAGCTAAATGCAGGTAACTAATCTAAACTAATCTCAGACTGTATAAGCAAATTTAATATATCCTTGCAAGGAGCAAACTTTAAAGATGAGTAATAGACTAAAAGAAACATCTAAAGATCAGGCAGATAGCTATTCAATCATAAAGATGCATCTACAACAAAATATAAAAGATATTAAAGATAGCTTTAATTCAGTTAATACATTCCATTACTCATTTGAGAGAGATATCTTTGCACAGAAAATAGAAGAATCATCCATTACAGAGAAATAATTCACAATAGTAAGGAAAGATCTCATAGTAATGTATGGATGATACGAGAGTAATCCAATAAACATTCAACACATCTTTCATGCAAAAATGTAGTCTCCAAGGCTTTCATTAGAAAAAATCGAGTTCCTTATACATGCAGAGAAATAGTTAATGTATAAGACAGAAAATGTCTTTCACCTCTCAAAAGTCCTTATTACTATTCAATAATCATCTATATATAGGTTTACAAAAAGCGTCTAGGGATGCCACCTGTCTTCTCTCTTTAATTCTTTTAATTTTCTTTTAAATGTTTTACAAAAATGAAGTAATTCGTGGCACCCTTTACATAGCAGAAAAAAAAAGGACAGATGTCCCTTTGACCACATGATTCAATAACATGAAAGGAAATAAATGATGTGCTATGGCTGTCGAGTTAGCTCTGGGGTGGCACCTCTGTTTCAGCTGGGGTAGCCATCTCAGAGGGCGCTTTTGTCTCAGCTGGTGCCTCTGCTACAGATGATGTGCCTTTGTTGATTGATGCCATTGCTGCTGCCTTCTTATCTTATTCCGCAATATAGCTGAACCAAACACCACTATCTCTTATAACAACATTGGCAGGTGAAGGGAGGAGGATTTTCTTAGAGGTTACATGCTTGTCAAGCTCTGCCTCAATGTGTTGTATTTCTGTTACTGCTGTTTGGCAGATTTCGTGAAGCATCTGGGTGTGTAATGAAGGCAGGACGATGCATTGATGAAGATAGTATTGTTAGGAACCCATGTCAACCCTTCTATTTACTTTGTTAGTATATTGTTGTTGGACGCATATGCTTTGTAAGTCGTCTCATAGTATTTGTTGATCCATAGTTTGTATTATTGTTGTTGGATGCATATGCTTTGTAAGTCATCCCGTAGTAATTGTTGATCCATATTTTCTATTGACACATGGTATTGACCCATGGTATTGGCGCCTAGACTTACTATATAAGTTTGTGTTGAGATCAATGAAGGCACCGTGAAGTTATTTATATTGAGCTTGCTCAAAGGAGGTTGCCCCCTCGAAGTGGCCTGCAATCAATATAAAAGTGATTCTGAGTTCTGTTATTTCTTCTATCTCGTGTGTTTTCATTAATTAATTATTGCAGGTTCTTCACATCTAATATCAGAGAACTTTCTTGGGTTCGCTGGGTGAAATTTCTGCCAAAATTTTTTTTTGCATCTGTTGCAGCTTTGGATCTGGGAATAATCCCTATCCGCTTAACTGTGGGAAGTACTTGGGAATAAGCCCTAAAACTCATTGTGAGGAGTACCACAGGAACCCCAAAGTAGCTGGCCCATTGAGAGGACCTGCCAGCGAAAAGGGCAATGACCCCTACTTGATTGACTAGTTCCCACCCATGAGGTAAGCCAAGAGTTGTCATTTGTGGCAAAGTAGTTATCAATTTTACCTGAGCTGTGGAGTGAGGGGTGTTTCCCCAATACGTAAGCCGTCAAATAGCATTGGTGGCCGAGTGAAACCTCTTAACTGTTAGGAAGCCGCACATACCTGGGATCCATATCTATTTTTAGCTAAACTGTTGTCGATCACTGCCACGCCATTTCAGATCCATTCTGAAAGCCGTTCCAGATCCAGCCATTTCAGATCTATTTCAGATCTAGCCGTTTTCGATCTAGTCGGCGCCGCTTCAGATCCCTCTGTTTTCGATCACTTTCGCACCGTTGCATATCTATCTGTTTCAGATCCCTTCCGCACCATTGCAGATCCCTTCTATTTTTTCTCCATATCTCCCTTGTTTTCACTTCGTTTCTCTTAAAAATTCCCTGACACTTCGGTAATCCCATTCTGCATATTTCATTCCTGAGGACCCTATCCCAAATTCCACTTCCTAAAGCCCGAAATCCCACATTTGTCTATTTTTAGGGTTTCCATAACTTCTTCAGATTTCACCCAATTGCCTTCAAATTTTACCACCGAGTTCCTTTCCTAATTCTACTTCTTTGTCCCTGTCTGCCAAATTTTCTCATTCTTTCACCTCTCTTCTGAAATACCCATTTTTTGCTTCCTTGTGCATCAGAAACTGTCCAAAACCTACTCAAACCCAAATTACCCCTCCGAATTTTTCCCAAATCCAAATTTCCCATTACTAAATAATCTTTTGTTTGTGCTTTTCTATCCATTCCCAGAAACAAAACAAGCAAAAAAAACTCCTAGTTATGGTTGTCACCCATGCAGGAGCAACAACCATGGAGGAAGCACTTGCAGCCATCCAAACCAAACTCCAAGATCTGGATGAAAAATTCCTTAGCCTCCATCTTTAGCATTCAGCCATGAACAATAACCGATAGCACAAATCTTCGGCAACCAATGGGTTCTCTTCTTCCAGCAATTTTCGTGGTCCAAAACTTGAATTTCCTTGCTTCAATGGTACTGATCCAACTGGATGGATCTATCGTGCAGAACAATATTTCGGTCTGCATAATACTTTTGATGTCCAAAAAGTTCCACTTGCATCCTTTCATTTGGAACAGGAAGCCCTTCAATGGTACTGTTGGTACATCAAGGCTCA
This sequence comes from Larix kaempferi, assembly GCA_027924585.1. Classification (NCBI taxonomy): domain Eukaryota; kingdom Viridiplantae; phylum Streptophyta; class Pinopsida; order Pinales; family Pinaceae; genus Larix; species Larix kaempferi. The sequence continues at coordinate 1,861,569 of BSBM01000916.1, read as the reverse complement.
TGACGAGCCAAAATGGACATATTTTTGCCAACTCCTTTTGCAACGATTTGGTCCTAGTGCTTTTGATGACTTCACTGGAGCACTCACTAAACTTCGCCAAACTGGCACTGTGAGAGAGTATCAGACAGAATTTGAGAAACTAGCCAATCACACAGAAGGATTGTCTGATGAATTCTACAAGAGTTGTTTTATCAGTGGTCTTAAGGATGAAATCCGGTCATAAGTTAAAATGTTCTGTCCCAAGATAATGATGGAAGTCCTAGGGTTGGCTAAGTTGGCAGAAGAAAATATTGCATCCCAATAGCGCTCCAAACTCACTTTTGTTCCCTTCCAAAATATGGGTTCTCAACGACCTCCCATCCCGTTAGCTCCTCGACCAACTCCTATCAAGCATTTGTCTGAAACAAATATGTAGGCACGCAGAGAAAAAGGGATTTGTTATAATTGTGATGAGAAATTCACTCGGAGACATAGATGTGTTCAACAAAAGCTCTATCTCTTGGATATGGATTCTCCGCTTGCCTCTACAATTGGTCAAGAAACTCCAGATACAATGGATGATCAGGTCAACATTCAGGAGCCACCTATTGACCCCCCATCTCAGGACGAACAACCAGAGATATCTCTCCATGCTTTATCCGGCGTCACCACCCCCCAAACAATGCGGGTCAAGGGTTACTTCAAGAAGCTTCCTCTTACAATACTCATTGATTCTGGTAGCACTCATAACTTTATTGACTCTCGGATCGCCAAACATGCTGATTGTTTTGTCCATCCTTGCTCCAACTTTGAAGTCATGGTTGCCAATGGGGGCACCTTACCTTGCAAGGGGAAGTGTCACAATGTGCGTATCTCTCTGGAATATTATAACCTACGCTTTGACATGTTTTCCTTGTCCCTAGGCAAATGTGATGTGGTTTTGGGCATTCAATGGTTACACACACTTGGCCCCATCTTATGGGATTTTGCTGAACTTTGGATGCAATTTTCAGTCAATGAGAAACAACACAAATTTAAGGGCTTACAAGAAGGGCCTCTTCGCATCATCAGTTCACATGGCCTAGAAAAGATCCTTAAGAAGAATTCACATGGTGTCATCGCTCAACTCCATTCCATTCAGATGCACCCATTAACGGTCTCCCCTACTTCCTTGGATAGATATGCAGGTGTCCTTGTTGAACCAGTGGGCTTGTCTCCTTCAGGAGACCTTTCCAGTACAAATTTAGCCACATCTACATCTCAGCAGGAAACGATGTTTATTTTGCATGCAGTACAGAAGTGGCAGCCATACCCATTAGGGAATTATTTCTGCATCAAGACTGATCTCCAGATTCTGGAAAATTTCCTGGAACAATGGGTCTCTTCCCCAGCACACCTGAAATGGGTTATCCAACTCATGGGTTATGTCTATGCGATCACTTACAAGAAGGGTAAGGACAATATGGTGACAAATGCTCCTTCTCGCACATTTGATGACCCAATTTCTCTTACAATTGTTTCTCTGCTTGTTCCAAATTGCTTGCAATCTGTTCAACAATGCTATCTCTTCTATGAACTCCATTCTTCTTCATCAGCAGGGCACTCTGGGTTCCTGAAAATGTATGATCGGGAACAATGTAACTCCTTTTGGCAGGGACTGAAAATGACAATTCAACAGATGGTCGTTGACTATGATACTTTCTAGGTCAACAAGGGTGAAACGACACTCCTTTCGGGATTGCTCGAACCCTTTCCCATCCCCACACATATGTGGAAAGCTATTTCTATGGATTTCCTAGAAGCGCTCCAATGGTACAATACCACATCTAAAAGGACACCATACGAAGTAGTTTATGGATAGGCACCGCTAGTTTTTCTTCCATACACGCTCAACAGTTCCCCAGATCAGGAAATTGACTTGGTTCTTCGAAACCGCGATCAGATTCTTCTCATTCTACAGGACAATCTTCACATGGAAAGAATTCGACTAAAACAACAGGGCAATCAACACCGTTTTGAGTGCACTTTTCACGCAACTGATATGGTCCTTCTTCGTCTACATCCTTCCAAGCCATCCTCCCTAAAACTCAAAAGGCATCACTGGGCCGGAATGCAACCCGAGGATGCTACAGGGGAACCACTCCTTCAGATTCTGCATCAATTTCCACATCTAAAGCTTTGAGGACAAAGCTTTTTCTAAGAGAGAGGGAATGTTAAGAACCCATGTCAACCCTTCTATTTACTTTGTTAGTATATTGTTGTTGGACGCATATGCTTTGTAAGTCATCCCGTAGTATTTGTTGATCCATAGTTTGTATTATTGTTGTTGGACGCATATGCTTCGTAAGTTGTCCCGTAGTAATTGTTGATCCATATTTTGTATTGACCCATGGTATTGGCTCCTAGAATTAGTATATAAGTTTGTGTTGAGACCAATGAAGGCACCGTGAAGTTATTTGTATTGAGATTGCTCAAAGGAGGTTGCCCCCTCGAAGCGGCCTGCGATCAATATAAAAGTGATTCTGAGTTATGTTATTTCTGCTATCTCGTGTGTTTTCATTAATTAATTATTGCAGGTTCTTCACACATCTGTGGTCAGCACATCAATTCTCCTCACATATTCCATTTGAATGTCTGGCTCATCTTTCAAATCAGACAGGCATTCCTCTTTATTTGGGAACTCTTCAAGAGTCTGGGGAAATGCAACCTTGCATTTTACATGAACTTCTCGGATCTTTTGATAAAGACTATTGCACTTTCCCATTGTCACTTGGATCACAGTGATTAGTTTGGCACCGCGGTTCCTACAAGATTCCATGAAGGTTACATCTTCCTTAAAATCAATGGCAGATTTGAATGGGAGGTGCTTGGGGAAATCCACTTTCCCTTCTCTCCATTCCATTTTCCTTAAAATATCGGCTTTTACTCGTGTGTACTTGTTTCTTAGCCTAACAGCTTCAAAGTTGATTTCCTTTGTTCTGTCCAGCATGGCTTTTAGCCTACAAACTTCTTCAGTAAGCATTTCTTGCTCCTCGTGCATTTGCTTAAGCACATCATCAGACTGTTCGTGAAAAGGAGTCATATCCATTGCTCTGCCTTTTGCTAGTTGTAGCTGCTCAACCAGCAACTGCTTATCTTCTTCTAATTGAATAACCTTAGCTTCGGAGTCATTCTTCTCAGCTTCAAGTACCATCATTTGTACTGCCAGGTGTTATTTTTCCTCTTCCAGGTGTTGGTATTTATCTAACAACTCCTTATGATTGGATAGAAGGTGATCATATTTCTTTACTACGAGCTCCCTATAGGACTACTCATTGGCCACGGTGTGCTGCAGCATACGAGCCCTTTTCTTAGTTGACTTGAACTTATTGACTATGCCGATTACAATGTCCTTGCTTGCTTTGGATGCCGCCACAATAGAAGATGCCATAGCCACAGGAGCTTGCTTTGTGTTTTGCACAACCGTAGTTTCCCGATGGGTGACGATGTCCAACTCAAAAGGTCTCTTTAACCTTGTCTCTGACTTCAAAAAAATAGACTTCTTGTCTCTGTTATATACAAATATGTTCCACTGGGACACAGTGTGATCCTTTGATGGGGTGAAAGGGATCAGTGGGGGATTTTCTATGGGGACATTCTCTTCAGTGGGTGGGGTATGTACTGTTTGGGATGAACCTACATCCATGTCTTGTGCATTAGGATCATTGGCTTGTGCATCTTCATCGGCCTTATTTTCTTCTTCGACTGTACGTCGTCTTTCTTCTTCTTCGACATTTAGCTGATTCTCCACTGCCTCCCTTTCTTCCTGCTCTTTAGCAGCTTGCTGCAATCTTTCCTCTTCTAAATCTTGATCCCTAAGCCTCTGGGCTTCGTCTTCTTGCAGCCTAAGAGTTTCTCTCTCCTGAAGCTTAAGAGCTTCTTCTTGTTGAAGCTTAAGAGCTTGTTCCTACTCCCTTCGCAACTTGGCGACAACTTCTTTCTGGGTTCTATCTGCTTCCTCCTTTAGCCTTTGCTCTTCATTAGCTAGAGCTTCTGCTACTTCCTTTTCTTTCTGCAACTTGGCTTATTGGGAATTCTGGACAGCGGTAGAGCTAGAACTAGCTCCACCTTTGTCGCGGCAGATTTGCAACTCAGTCATGTTGCTGATTCCCCTATATACCTCCTCATCCTGATCGTAGTAATGGGCATAATCAAAGTGGGCGTACAATTCTTTACAATGTTTTGTAGCTTTGTTCCGCCTGTCATTTCTATGAAAAATTGTTTCTCCGAAGTGAAAACCCTTTAGCTCTTGAATGAAATCCTCGACTAATGCAACCCCTGATAATTTATAGGCTCCGACATAGAAAGGAAATGTAGGGAATGAAGCCTTCTTCAATTTATTCAAAAATCCTCCAACTCCATCAAGAAAAACTTGCCTAACTGCTTCTTTCAAGACTATGTAATCAGTGGCATATCTGGGAAAGATATATGGTGGCTTAGAGGCTCCATACATTCTTATATAAGTACCATCCTCTGAAAAGTAGAAATCCCATAATTTTCCATAACTACCATGTCATTCTCTGATAGGCAATTAGGTTCTTCATTAAACATTTGCTCATATAGAAGTATGATGAATTCTTCACAGATGATCTTGTAGTGCATCCTGTAATTTTGAGCCCACAGTATCTTATAAGCAATATATACTGAGGTGTTGGATTGATCCCAAACAAAACCTAGCTTGGGGAAAGGGAGCTTTTCCAAAATGCAATTGATAAGATATGAAGACATGTGAAATTCTGACTTCTTTAGAGCTAGTCCTTCTTTGGCTGCAGCTACGACGGATGACAAACTATCTGAGAGGATAGTTTCCCAATCAAAGATAGTTCCTTTAAATGCTACGTAATTGATTATGGGGGCCCACTGTATCCTGTAAACGGTTCCGTCAGCCATGCCGAAAATTCTGCTTAACATAAGGGCGATCATCTGAAAAGGAGCCCTCAAATTTTGAACTTCATATTCATCACTGTCTCTTTTCCTTAGCTGCTTTCCTGTGATTAATAGCTTCTTAGCCATTTCAAAATTGTCCATCTTCCCCAGCCATTCATCATTTAGTGGCTGCTGAGAACACTGTAATTTGTAGGCTGCTGCAATGTAGGCTGGATGGAACGAGGTGAATGCCTCTCCTTTGCTATCATACAACACTCTTGTTCCTGGTTTTGCATGCTTCAGGATCCACCCAATCACTTCTGAGCAAGGAAAGATCTCAGGGCATGTGGAGGCTTTGGATATACTAGAGCTTTTGATATTTTGATAGATGTGCTCTTCCTCCAGGAATGCTCCTGTGATGTCTTGGTCTTTGAGCATACGATAAACATCTCCCCATTTGACTTCAGGAGGGACACTTGTGGTGGACTTGGTATCCTCGAACGAAGTTTCAACTCTTGGTTCTGCGGGTTCTGGCTCAGCCACCTTATCTCTCTTTTTGTTACCCTTCGTCATTTTGGCTCAATCCTGTCAAGCAACTACGCATGAATAACATAAGATTGCAAAATAGTACAGAACATGGAGCAAGATGCAAGAATTTCAAAACATAGGATCAGCATAATAATATGTAACACTACCAAATGAAGACGAAAACAAGATTTTGTTTCAACAGAATTGTACTTCTCCCATTCATGATAAGTAGTTTCGGGGGGTGCTGACTGAGTTTTTCAAGACTATGTTTTTAGAAGGGATCAGGCTCAGAATTTCCCTAGACGAAATCGCGAGTGGTGTGATGGGTAAAAGTCATCTATGGACATTTAAGTTTCGCAGGTTCAAGGGACTAGGGGAAAGCTGGAGGGTCTATGGTTAGAAGTTATATGCTTGGGAACGACCAAAACAACGACACACGCAGAACATATACCGGCCATACAGTTTATACGGGGATATCGCTACCGAGAAAACTTTGATGCATTTAGTAGTAAAACAAAATAGTGATAGAACCACCTACCTAGCAAGAGATCATTGGGCTCATAGAGGTTGACTATGATGTGAGTGAGCTGACCTGGAGCAGCCTAACAGCTTCAAAACAACGTTCTCTGATACAAATTCTACCAATAAAAACAATACAAACTATTTGAAACCCTTATATAAGAGCTGACACATGCGAGCAATTAATAGGTTGGTGGAGGCCTTAAAACGGAGTTAAAAGCGCGTATGGTGGGGTCACCTTAACACGTTTGGCATTTAATATTAACCACTGAAATCGGGAGGAAAATATGAACTCGCCCGACGTTGCGGTGAGAACTCGTAAGTTCCATCCATTGTTTCGGCAAAAGATGTTGATTTTGTCCGCCATTGCGGTGAGAACTCGTAAGTTTCACCCGGTATTGAAAGGTTTTGCGACCTGAAAAAAGTGTCCATCTGTTGCAGGAAAGCTCTACAGGTTCACCGGAAGTTGTGGGGGCACTTACCGAGTTGATCCGATGATCACTGGATCCGAGACTTAGAAAAAAGGGACACACGCCCGTTGTGGCAAAAGATTGGGAGTCATTTCGACGTTGCAGCAGAACTTCATGAGTTCTTCTGCCGTTGCGGAGAAACTTGCCAAGTTTGTCCGAAAAGTGGCTTCGTGCCTTAGTAAAAGAATAACGAGAACCTTCCACCATTGTGGTGAGAATTCTTGAGTTGGTCCACTGTTGCGGGAAGACTTGTTGAGTTCACCCGAAGTTTCAGATGGACTTGGTGATTTTGCCCGAAAATTACATGGTCAAGAGACTTGATAAAAGAGGCCCCCGTTGCGGTAGCACTTCACGAGTTCTTCCTCTATTGTGGGTGAAAAAGACAAGTTCTTCGGCCTTTGCGGGCGAAAATCCTAAGTTTTGACTTAGAAGAAAAGATCAATAAAGTCAAAGAGAATGGTTTCTCTTAGAAAAAACTAATTATAAAATACCTTCTAGGGAAAACTTAGCTCCTAAGTAAACTTTATACAAAAAATAAAAGGAGGGACCCCAACATCTACAAAATTTTGGGGGGGCTGTTGCGACAACAACAATTGGCAATTCTTTGGTGAACATGGATCTCTGAAAAGACACTCTCCTTAGGGGTAGAAAACTTACAAACTGCTGATTTACATGAGCGACAAAATGTCTTCATAGTTCAACGTTCATGAATATAGTGATCACTCTCATCATCATGGTCATTTTGGTATAGGGAAGCACTCTCTCAGGGCCTGAGTATGGAGTTCATTTTAGAATTCTGCCTCTTAGAGATCAACTTAAAAAGACTCCACAGGATCGTAACAGTATCTCACAGTCATATTCGTTTATTCCTCATTCCCATGCTATTTATACCCTTTTGGATATTTCTTGATGGCTTTTGTCATTTGAGTCTTCCATAAATGAATTTCTTCAACTTGCATATTTGATTTCTCTGGTTCTTCAATCCATAATGTCCTTCTATGTGAGTGATAAGTTTGTTTGATTATCATGCTTCACAGACAGAGAAGAACCTTGTCGAGCTGATTTATTCGGACAACTTTCTTGATTGAATGTGCTTCGTGTCTCTCTGTCGTGCTTTGATTGAGGCGAGAATCTCTGGAAATCAACTCTCTAGTATAAGCTCTTTTGGCTTTCCTTTGTAGCATGGGATCATTTTAAATGCCATACATCTGTGAGACATGCTTCCTTTCCATTGGTCTAATTATAGCGAAATCCTTGAGACAGATAATTATGTTAAAGTGAATGGAGCCCCAAGATAGTAGGAAATAAATGTTGGATCTTAGTTATTAAAACAGGGTTATTTTGACCAATTAGAGAAAGGGTCTCTAAATTCCTGAAAATTCAACATTGAAAACAAAAGTCACCAAAACATTTCTTTGTAAGTGGGTTTCAACCTTTCAGGATTAAGCTTAGCTCAAAGATCTATTTTATGCTTTACCAAAAGTTGAGCTGAGTTTTATTGAAGGATAAAGAAAAACTGAGCGTAAAGAAAGGAAGAAACAAGACAGGCTAATTGAAGAAAGGATAAATGACAAAAACAAACAAGTAAGTAACCAGAAACAAAAGCGTTTATGTACAAAGGAGTCCTCAAAGGACTATGAGAAATATTGTTTCAAAGTGAGGCCATTGAGAGGTAGGGTTACCTCCTCTCCTTGTAGATCCTTTAGCTTGTAGGTAGTCGGGCCAAGCTTTTCATAAATTTGATAAGGGCCCACCCATAAGTGCTGAAATTTTGTGTGCATTCCTTTACCTTCATGGGGGTGGTCCCATTTTAGAACTAGGTCGCCTACCTCAAAAATCCTTTTGCCATATTTTCTCTTATCGAACCACCTTTTGACTATGTCTTGGTGTTGGTGGAATCGGTCTTTGGCTTTCTGCCGGGATTCATCAAGCTTCAGAAAGGTGTCAATTCTAGATTGTAGAACCTGGCTACTGGAACCTTGGGAGGCTTGGGCCAATTGCAAAGATGGGAGTAAGATGTTGGGAGGGAGGATGGATTCTTTACCATAGACAAGGGTATACGGGGATGCCCCTAAAGCGTTTTTGGGAGTAACTCTATCTTCCCATAAGGCATTTGGCAGAGCTATGTGCCAACTCCTCTGATTTTCAATCACGGTTTTCTTAAGAATCCGAATGAGGATTTTGTTTGAAGATTCAGCTAATCCGTTTCCTTGGGGATAATAATTGGCTGAATAATGTAACTTAATTCCTCTCTCATAAAAAAATCCATTTATCTTAAAAGACGAAAAATAAGTTGCATTATTAAAGACTAGGGAAATTGGAACCCCAAACCTGGTTATGATATTCTCCTTTAAGAAATTGATAACTGCATCCTTGTTGATTTTGCGCAATGGGACAGCCTCTATCCATCTTTTAAAATATTCTGTGGCTGTCAAGATATATCGATGCTATAGAGAGGAATTCAGCTTTATTTCTCCAATGACATCTATGACCCATTGTTCGAAAGGTTCTGAGATAATCACTGGCTGCAATGGTCCTGCTGCTTTGGGTAGTTTCCCAACACTTCTTTGACATACATCACAATTCCTTGCATAGGAATGAGCATCTTTGAACAAGGTGGGCCAATAATATTTGACCCTCAATATTTTGTGAATTGTCGTGTCTCCGAAATAATGTCCCCCGGTAGGGCCATCGTGTAATTCTTTGACTACCTTACTTGCATCATCTTTCTCTAAGCATATAAGAAAAATGCCATCATAATTTTTTCCGAAGAGTGATCCTTCAATGATTTGATAAGCTGTTGATTTCAAATGAAGTGCCCTTCTTTGTTAGAGCTCTAGTGCTCTAGTAAGTATCCTTATTGTAAATAGTGTACTAGATCTCTATACAAGGATTCAGGAGCTGTAAAAATAGGGCATACCTCAATTGTGTTCAGCTCAGCTTCATTTTTCCAGTCTTGTTGTTCATTTACTGGATGTTCAGTGAGAAATTTCCATAGGCCTTGACCTTTAATGATAGTAGCTGGTTTAAATTCAAAATCATATTCTTGAAGAGCTATGACCCAATTCCCTCTTCTTTCTCCCAATTCCTTTTGAACGAAAAGAGATCTGACTGCCAAGTGAGGAACTACAACTTTAGTTATGTTCTTAAGAATATATGGCCTGAACTACTTTACCACTTTGAATACGACGTAATCTTGTTTCTTGACAATAGGATAATTCAGTTCAGCGCCCTGCAGACCAGTGCTCATGAAGAAAATTGGGTATTCATCTCTTGATTCCACCTTTTGTGTAAGCACAACTGCGAGAGAGTCATCTGAAGCAAAGGTATACAAAATAAAATCTTTGTCAAAATCTGGACTTCTCAGAGAAGGAGCATTAGCTATGTCTGCTTTGATATATTTAAATGCATTCTTTTCTAAATTTGTCCATTTGAACTGTACATTTTGCTTGACCATTTGTTGAAAAGGTTTAACGGTCTATGCGAAATCGGGAACAAACCTTCGAACAAAATTGATAGTGCCCATGAACGATTGCATAGATTTTTTATTGTGGGGCATGGGAATTTTATTGATAACTTGTACTGTCTCTTGATCTATAGAAATTCCCCTTTTCGAAATCATGTGACCCAAGAGTTTACCCTCAAGAATAGCAAAAACACTTTTCTTGGGGTTTAAAGAGATACCATATTTTCGGCAACGATCAAAAATCTGTTTTAAATGAACAACATGGTCTTCTCTATTCTTTGAGAAAATTGTCATATCTTCTAGATAGACTACAACACAATGACCGCCCAATCCTCAGAAGGAAATGTCCATTGCTCACTAGAAAGTCACTCCTGCATTTATTAGAAAGTCACTCCTGCATTTATTAAACCGAACGGCATTCTTCGGCAGGCGAATGTTCCCCACTTAGTGCGAAAAGTAGTCTTAAGACGGTCTTCTTCGGATACTAATACTTGGTTTTAACCAGAGAAACCATATAGGAGAGAGAAGAGTTCCGATCCTGATACCATTTGTAGAATTTGTTCCATCAAAGGGACGGGGTAGTTATTTTTATCAGAGGCTTTGTTCAAATTTCGGAAATCAACACATAATCTTATTTCTCTTTATTTCTTTCTTACGGGAACTAGGTTAGCAACCCATTTAGAGTGTCGGACTTTGAAAATGATATTAGCATCTAATAATTTCTTCAATTCCTTTTGAATTAAATGTTCGAGAGTGGGATGCATTCTTCTCAACTGCTATTGGAATGGCTTAATGCCTAATTTCATTGGTATGACATGCTGAATAACGCGAGTGTCATATGTTTTCAAATCTTCATAAGTCCATGTAAAAACATCTTTATATTGCCGAAAAAGCTTAATGAACTTATCTCTCTCACCCAGTGAACAACATTTACCCAGATTAACATATTTTGGTTCATCCTCGATGCCCAGAATTACCAACTCATACTGCATAGAAGAGCTTTGATTCTTGACATTCGCCGGCTTTTTGAACATGCTCTGCAGATCGAACAAACCTTCAAGTGATCTCACCCCTTTGGGAATGAAATTTCCTTTGACAGTGTCCTTGTCTTGTAAATCATAATCATGTTTTTCTTCTTCTATAACAGGTTCTTGGAACATGTTTTCATTTGTTAGAAAATTAATGATCTGATCATCATCATCAAACACTCTGAGATTTGTGATATTATCTGGAACTGAAGGCCTAAAAACAAATTCAATTGAACATTTATTTTTAGTAGGAACCAACCTGGAAGCAGAAGTTGCTAATAAATCAGCCACAGTGTTTTGCAACCTAGGAACATATTTTATATTAAAAGCATCAAAATGCGTAATTAAATCCCATACCTCAACCTGATAACCTTTCAAATGTGGTGAAAGACAATGAATGGTATCTCTCACCTGCCTGACGACTATTTCTGAGCCACCAAAGACTTTAAGGTATTTAACATTCAAACCGATGGCTTTCTTCAATCTGTGAACTAAAGCTTCATATTCAGCAGTATTGTTAGTACAATCAAACTCTAGTCAACAAGACAAGAAATATTTGTTATTTTTAGGATCAACTAGAACACAACTAGCTCCGAATCCTTCTTGAGTTTTGGAACCATCAAAGTATAGAATCCAAAAAATATTCTTTGATCTAACTAAGTTAGTATCTTTACCATCTAAGTCAGTAAATAAGCTAACTAGGTTACAGTCAATATCATCAGTCCGAGAAAATTGAAGGAGATTGGACTGTTCATCTGATTTATGGCTAACAATTTCAGATTGATAGTTACCCGGCTCAGTTTCTAAGAAATAATTCCCTAGAACTGAAGACGAAAAGGCTACCACTTCATTCTTTTCCTTTAGCTGATTTACATTTTGTTTCATGTGCAGTTCTCTCAAAACTTTAATCTGATTTTGCCTATTCTTATATGGTAACCATAAATGGGACCAATCAGTTGCAAAGTAACCATTTAGTTTTGTAGACCAGTCTCTGCTTAAGATCAAACCATAGGCTTCAGGTATATCAACTACCATTATGTCGATAAACTGACAGAGTCTAGGATCCGCTCAGAATCTAATAAGGACATCTTTCATTTCTCCAATGAATTTAACATCACTCTATCTAGCTGGATAATTTGAGCTGGGGATGGAATTCGCTGCCCATTAACTCTTTTGCAGATTGACAGTGGCATGACATTTGAGGATGCTCCAAAATCCACCAAATAGTTATGCACATTTTGATTGAAAATTTCGAAAGTTAAAAGGAAAGGCAATGTTTGGGATTTAGATTTCCCGCCAATACTAGCTTCATTCATTTCACGATCTTCCTGAGTATCTGTTAAGGGAGTGCTGGATTGGGGTTCAAAAGCTTGCAACAAATTCTTTCGTTGTTGAGTCAAACTACACATATCGAATATGGAAACATTTTCTTTTACTTTCTTAATATCTTCAATTATGTCATATCCCATGTCAGATTCTTTTACAACTTTTGGTTGATTATCTACCTTGATCAATGGAGCTTTTGGCTGCTGAGTTGTTGTCTCAACGTTTGGTTGTTTGGTAGCTATTTGGTTAGCTTTGGGCTGTGGTGGAATAACCGTGATGTATCTTTTAGGTATTTATTTGGAGACTTTAGGTTTGGGCATAGTTGATCTTGGAATCGGATCAGCGATGGGACCTTTACTACGATTATTGATGTTTACCGCTGAGACTTGGCTTTCCTTGGGATCATCTTCAGTCAATTCATTTAAAGGCACCAAGTCCCATAGCACCATAGTGGTATCTGGAGCAGGTTCCTCTAATTTGAGAGTCTATTCTTCTAGAGGATTGTCTTGATCTGGAATTTGTGAGTCCAACATTTGGTTCATCACCAAGCTCATAGAATTTATCCATTGCGGACAGCTTTTTTCAGAGTGTGGTTCTTGATGAAAGGTACAGAAATGTTCCATTCCTACCTCATTTAAATTTAAAACAGGAGAGTTGTTCATAGGCGGATGAGGCTGGTCGTTCTCTTCTCTTTTCTTGTATAACAGTTTAAAAGGCTTCCTAGATGTGTTGGCCGCCTTATCCTTTTCAAGATCTACAATTTTGTTTGACAATTTTTCCATCATTTTGACTACATTTTCCATGTCTGCTAACGATTCTTCTTTATTTCTAGTTAGCAGCAAGGTTTTCTTAGTAGTTGTTGGTTTAGTTTCTGCATCAAGAGCGTGCTTAGCAATATTGTCTGCCTCTTTCTCCACCTTCATAGCTTCCTCAAAGTTTTCTATTAAGGTATTTTTCTTAGTTCTTTTGACAAACATTGTTATGGGGGGATCGAGCGCGGTTGTATAATACTCTACTAAAGATTCTTTTGTGGGTTTAGCTGCTTCACTAAAATTATTTAACAGTGTAGTAAATCTTTGGTTAAATTCTTGAACCTTTTCTTTCTTTTCCATTCTCATGGACAACAATTATTTCATGAGTGTGGCTACTGTTTTTTTATTTCCATATTTCTTTAAAAACAATTTTCAAACTCTTCCCAATTTGATAGTGAGCTGGCCTGTAAACTAAGTACCAGGAAGATACCTTGGTCTCGAAAGTATAAGGAAAGAGTCTACAGACTACATCTTCATGCTGCACATTTAAAAGGTTCAGAGCTGAATAAAAGCTCTTAAGGTGATCTTCAGCAGAGATACCTTTTCCAGGATCATATTTAGGCAAAACCTTCTCAGGATTCTTAGGCAGATTGTGAAAAGGCCCAGCCAAATTTAATGCTCCTCTTGCTCTCCATGCAGGTACAGCCATGGCTCTTCGTGGAGAGTTAGGTGGAGAATCGTGTGGAGAATTAGGTAGAGAATTCTTTGGAGTAAGAGGTTCTTCAAGATCTAAAATATCTTCAAGTTCGATTTCTCCAAGAGGTTCTGTGATTTCTTCTAAAGATAAATCTACTAATTCTTCAAAGCTTTGAACAAGAACTGAATCGTGTGTATATTATCTTTCCCATCTAGGAGCTCTTCTTCTAGGAAGAAAAGGAATCACATTTAAACCACCAAGCTGCTTAACATAAGCACAAGTATGCCTTCTCAAGTTTGCTAATTCAACGAAAGGTATAGCATATAGTGTTTCTATATTTTCAAATCCAGATTTAAGATTTTCTTGATTTGTTACTTCAAGATCAGGATTGTCTGGGATTTTTGTTCCAAGCAGGTTTCCAGTTGGATATCCTCTTAAAGAAGAGTCTCCTTTATCAGCCATGCACTAGTGGCCCTACTTCTAGCGCCAAAAACTGTTGATGTCTCGGAGATCGTAGCATCAATCAGCAAGGGATTCTCTGCAATCAGCAAGCCCAATTAGATCACTCACCATTTGGTGTGGGGAATCCGTCCGTTTAATGGTTTCGGCTATCGTAAGATTTAAATATTCTTATTCTTAGCACCGGTTGCAGCCCGATCCACCGTTTATGTATTTTATTTTAAAGATGAAATGCAAGTTCCCTAAGCTAAATGCAGGTAATTAATCTAAACTAATCTAAGACTGTATAAGCAAATTTAATCTATCCTTGCAAGGAGAAAACTTTAAAGATGAGTAATAGACTGAAAGAAACATCTAAAGATCAGACAGATAGCTATTCAATCATAAAGATGCATCTACAACAGAATATAAAAGATATTAAAGATAGCTTTAATTCAGTTAATGCATTCCATTACTCATTTGAGAGAGATATCTTTGCACAGAAAATAGAAGAATCATTCATTACAGAGAAATAATTCACACTAGCAAGGAAATATCTCATAGTAATGTATGGATGATACGAGAGTAATCCAATAAACATTCAACACATCTTTCAGGCAAAAATGTAGTCTCCCAGGCTTTCATTAGGCAAAATCGAGTTCCTTATACATGCAGAGAAATAGTTCACGTACAAGACAGAAAATGTCTTTCACCTCTCAAAAGTCCTTATTACTATTCAGTAATCATCTATATATAAGTTTACAAAAAGCCTCCAGGGATGCCACCTATCTTCTCTCTTTAATTCTTTTAATTTTCTTTTAAATGTTTTACAAAAATGAAGTAATTCTTGGCACCCTTTACATAACAGAAACAAAAAGACAGTTGTCCCTTTGACCACATGATTCGATAACAGGAAAAGAAAGAAGTGATGTGCTATGGCTACCGAGTTAGCTCTGGGGTGGCGCCTCTATTTCAACTGGGGCATCCATCTCAGAGGGCGCTTTTGTCTCAGCTGGTGCCTCTTCTCCAGATGATGTGCCTTTGTCGATTGATGCCATTGCTGCCACTTTTTTATCTTCTTTCGCAATATAGCTGAGCCAAACACCAGTGTATCTTATAACAACATTGGCAGGTGAAGGGAGGAGGATTTTCTTAGAGGTTGCATGCTTGTCAAGCTCTGCGTCAATGTCTTGTATTTTTGTTACTATTGTCTGGCGGATTTCGTGAAGCATCTGGGTGTGTACTGAAGGCAGCACGATGCATTGATGAAGATCGTCTATGGTTAGCACATCAATTCTCCTCACATATTCCATTTGAATGTCCAACTCATCTTTCAAATCAGACAGGCATTGCTCTTTATTTGGGAACACTTCAAGAGTTTGGGGAAATGCAACCTTGCATTTTACAAGAACTTCTCGGATCTTTTGATAAAGACTATTGCACTTTCCCATTATCACCTGGAACACAGGTGATTAGTTTGGCACCGCAGTTCCTACAAAATTCCATGAAGGTTACATCTTCCTTAAAATCAATGACATATTTGAATGAGAGGTGCTTGGGGGAATCTACTTTCCCTTCTCTCCATTCCATTTTCCTTAAAATATCTGCTTTTACTTGTGTGTACTTGTTTCTTATCCTAACAGCTTCAGAATTGATTTCCTTCATTCTGTCCAGCATGGCTTTTAGCCTGCAAACTTCTTCAGTAAGCAGTTCTTGCTCCTCATGCATTTGCTTAAGCACATCACCGGACTGCTCGTGAAAACGAGTCATATCCATTGCACTTCCTTTTGCTTGTTCCAGCTGCTCAACCAACAACTGCTTATCTTCTTCTAATTGAACAACCTTAGATTCGAAGTCGTTCTTTTCTACTTCAAGTACCATCATTTGTACTGCTAGGTGTTCTTTTTCCTCTTCCAGGTGTTGATATTTATCTAACAACTCCTTATGATTGGATAGAAGATGATCATATTTCTTTACTACGATCTCCCTATAGGACTGCTCATTGGCCACAGTGTGCTCCAACATACGAGCCCTTTTCTTATTTGACTCGAACTTATTGACTATGCCGATTACATTGTCCTCGCTTGCTTTGGCTGCTGCCATAATAGTAGATGCCATAGCCATAGGAGCTTGCTTCATTTTTTGCATGACCATAGTTTCCCAATGGGTGACGATGTCCAACTCAAAAGATCTCTTTAACCTTGTCTCCGACTTCAAAACAATAGAATTCCTGTCTCTGTTATATACAAATCTGTTCCACTAGGACACAGTGTGATCCTTTGATTGGGTGAAAGGGATCAGTTGTATATTTTCTATGGGGACATTCTCTTCAGCGGGTGGGGTCTGTATTGTTTGGTATTAACCTACATCCATGTCTTGTGCATTAGGATCATCAACTTGTGCATCTTCATCGGCCTTATTTTCTTCATCGGCTTTACGTCGTCTTTCTTCTTCTTCAGCCTTTACCTGATTCTCCACCGCCTCCCTTTCTTCCTACTCTTTAGCAGCTTGCTACAATCTTGCCTCTTCTAACTCTTGTTCCCGAAGCCTCTGGGCTTCCTCTTCTTGTAGCCTAAGAGGTTCTACCTCCTGAAGCTTAAGAGCTTCTTCTTGTTGAAGCTTAAGAGCTTGTTCCTGCTCCCTTCGCAACTTGGCGGCAACTTCTTTCTCGGTTTTATCTGCTTCCTCCTTTGGCCTTTGCTCTTCATTAGCTAGAGCTTCTGCTACTTCCTTTTCTTTCTAGAACTTGGATTCTTGGGAATTTTGGATAGTGGTAGAGCTAGAACTAGCTCCACCTTTGTGGTGGCAGATTTGCAACTCAGTCATGTTGTTGATTCCCCTATATACCTCCTCATCCTAATCGTAGTAATGGGCATAATCAAAGTGGGTGTACAACTCTTTACAATGTTCTGCAGCTTTGTTCCATCTATTATTTCTTTGAAAAATTGTTTCTCCGAAGTGAAAACCCTTTAGCTCTTGAATGAACTCCTCGTCTAAAGCAACCCCTAAGAATTTATAGGCTCCGACATAGAAAGGCAATGGAGGGAATGAAGCCTTCTTCAATTTATTCAAAAATCCTCTGACTCCATCAAGAAAAACTTGCCTAACTGCTTCTTTCAAGGCTATGTAATCAGTGGCATATTTGGGCAATATGTATGGTGGCTTAGAGCCTCCATACATTCTGATATAAGTACCATCCTCTGAAAAGTAGAAATCGCCATAATTTTCCATAACTGCCATGGCATTCTCTGATACGTAATTAGGTTCTTCATTAAACATTTGCTCATATAGAGGTATGATGAATTATTCACCTATGAGCTTGTAATGCATCCTATAATTTTGAGCCCACAGTATCTTATAAGCAATATATACTGGGGTGTTGGATTGATCCCAAACACAACCTAGCTTAGGGAAAGGGAGTTTTTCCAAAATGCAGTCGATAAGATAGGAAGACATGTAAAATTATGACTTCTTTAGAGCCAGTCCTTCTTTAGATGTGGCTATGGTGGATGACAAACTATCTGAGAGGATAGTTTCCCAATCAAATACAGTTCCCTTAAATGCTACATAATGGATTATGGGGGCCCACTATATCCTGTAAACGGTTCCGCCATCCATGCCGAAAATTCTGCTTAACATAAGGGCGATCATTCGAAAAGAAGCCCTCATATTTTGAACTTCATATTCATCACTGTCTCTTTTCCTTAGCTGCTTTCCTATGATTAATAGCTTCTTAGCCATTTCAAAATTGTCGATCTTCCCCAGCCATTCATCATTTAGTGGTTGTTGAGAATGCGGTAATTTGTAGGCTGGATGGAATGAGGCGAACGCCTCTCCTTTGCTATCATACAACACTCTTGTTCCCAGGTTTGCATGTTCCAGAATCCACCCAATCACTTCCGAGCAAGGAAACTGCTCAGGGCGTGTGGAGGCTTTAGATATACCAGAGGTTCTGATATTTTGATAGATTTGCTCTTCCTCCAGGAGTGCTCCTCGGATGTCTTGGTCTCTGAGCATACGATAAACATCTCCCCATTTGACTTCAAGAGGGACACCTGTGGTGGATTTGGTATCCTCGAACGAAGTTTCAACTCTTGGTTTTGCGGGTTCTAGCTCAGCCACCTTAGCTCTCTTTCTGCTACCCTTCAGCATTTTGGCTCAATCCTGTCAAGCATCTACGCATGAATAACATCAGATTGCAAAATGGTACAGAACATGGAGCAAGACGCAAGAATTTCAAAACATAGGATCAGCATAATAATATGTAACACTGCCAAATGAAGATGAAAAAATATTTTGTTTCAATAGAATTGTACTTCTCCCATTCATGATAAGTAGTTTCATGGGGTGCTGACTGAGTTTTTCAAGACTATGTTTTAAGAAGGGATCAGCCTCAGAATTTCCCCAGATGAAAGAGCGAGTGGCGCAATGGGTAAAAGTCGTCTATAGACATTTAAGTTTCGCGGGTTCAAGGGACTAGGGGAAAGCTGCGGGGGTCTACGATTAGAAGTTATATGCTTGGGAATGGCCAAAACAATGACACATGCAGAACGTATACCGGCCATGCAGCTTATATGGGGATATTGCTACCGAGAAAAGTTTGACGCATTTAGCAGTAAAACAAAATAGTGATAGAACCACCTACCTGGAATGAGATCGTTAAGCTCGCAGAGGTTGACTATGCTGTGAGTGAGCTGATCTAGAGCAGCCTAACAGCTTCAAAACAGCGTTCTCTTATACAAATTCTACCAATAAAAACAATACAAACTATCTGAAACCCTTATATAAGAGCTGACACGTGCAGGAAATTAATAGGTTGGTGGAGGCCTTAAAATGGCGTTAAAAGTGCGTATGGAGGGGTCACCTTGGTACGTTTAGCATTTAAGCGTAACCACCGAAATCAGGAGGAAAAGATGAACTCACCTGACGTTGCGGTGAGAACTCATAAGTTCCATCCATTGTTTCGGCGAAAGATGCTGAGTTTGTTCGCCATTGTGGTGAGAACTTATAAATTTCACCCTGTGTTGAAAGGTTTTGCGACCTGAAAAAGCATCCATCCGTTGCGGGAAAGCTCTACAGTTTCGCCCAAAGTTGCGGGGGCACTTACTGAGTTGATCTGACGATCAATGGCTCCGAGACTTAGAAAAAAGGGACACGCGCCCATTGGGGCAAAAGATTGGGATTCGTTCCGACCTTGCGGCAGAACTTCATGATTTCTTCCACCATTGCGGAGAAACTTGCCAAGTTTGTCCGAAAAGTGGCTTCATGCCTTAGTAAAAGAATAACTAGAACCTTCCACCATTGCGGCGAGAATTATTGAGTTGGTCTGCCGTTGCGGGAAGACATGGTGAGTTCACCCGAAGTTTCAGATGGACTTGGTGGTTTTGCCCGAAAATTACATGGTCAAGAGACTTGATAAAAGAGGCGCCCGTTGCGGCAGCACTTCAAGAGTTCTTCCGCTATTGCGGGTGAAAAAGACAAGTTCTTCTGTCATTGCGGGGGAAAATCCTGAGTTTTGACTTAGAATAAAAGATCAATAAACTCAAAGAGAATGCTCATAGTAGATCACAAAAACAAAATAGGAACATTGATGGAACTAAGGTCACTCTTCCTTATATTAATGGAACAACAATTGTGTTAGCTAGGATTCTACGTAGAAAGGACATTAGAGTCACCTTCTCTCCCCCAAACTCAATAGGTAGGATGCTAGATTCCTCCAAAGACCTAGTAGAACAATTAAAACATAAGGGTGTGTACAGTATTCCTTGCTCATGTGATATTCCTTATATTGGGGAAACTGGACGCTCCATCCAGGTAAGACTCAAGGAACATTGTGCAGACATCACGCATGATCATCATAAAAAATTAGCACTAGCTGAACATGCCCACCACTCACGCCACCAGATACGCATTGAGGATACTAAACTAATCGCTAGGGAGGAGCATTATGAAAGGAGGAAAATCAGGGAGGCCATAGAGATAGAAAAAACCCCATTAAATCTAAATAGGGATGATGGCCTGAAACTTAGTAAATGTTGGCGCCCCATAATTCGACATCTTAAAAACAAAAACCCACATATAAATAACAATGGCCCTATTAATAATTAAATTAGCTAATAACACTCCTTTGATTCCCTCGATCTTCAAAATCTAATTAAATAATTTCTTGTTCATTACTAATTTTTAGATAAATAATCTCAATAATTTAAAAAATTAAAAAACTTTATGTTAATAAAAAATTGGAAATTATAATTGAATATTAAAGTGTTACTTATTAGAATTAAAAGACAACTTAATCATAATTTTAATATTCTATAATAGTCACAACTTATACTAAGTAACTATTAATATGGATTTTTAAAAAAATTAATAAAAATTAAAATTAAAAATTAAAAAACTTTAAAATTGAAAATAGTTTATTAATAAAGATTTTATAATTAAGTTAATTAATTAACTAGTAATAAAGATTTTTAGTTAATGTTTAGAATTAAGATTAATTAATCTTATCATTTTATATTTAATTATTATTGTTAATTATTAACTTTTAAACATTGATTAAATTTTTATTTTTTTTTAGAAATTATTAATAGAAAAACTAAATTATTAAATACTTGAAGATACATTAAACAAACTTAAAAAAAAATTAGGGTTGTCGGCTAAAAATAATAATAATAATAATTAATTAAAACTTGACCTAAACACTTACTAATATGCTATCTTCCTTACCTAAAAACCTTGAGACACTCTCTCCTGATGATGAGCCCTACTTTGTGGCTCGAAACGCCGAGAACAATACTTCCTAACATAGTATTCCTTTCTACTTCACTACTCACTGCGTAAACCATGAACAACTCAAAGAGAATGGTTTCTCTTAGAAAAAAGTAAGTATAAAAGACCTTCAAGGGAAAACTTAGCTCCTAAGTAAACTTTATACAAAAAAATAAAAGGAGGGGCCCCAATATCTACAAAATTTGGGGGGGGATGTTGCAGCAACAACAAGCCCATACCAAAAATAAGAATGTCATCAACAAATAGCAAATGTGTTATAGCTAAATATCTGGTCATTTTCACACCTTTTATCTTATATGGTTCGTCATGGCTTCATCAATAATCCTACTCAAGCCTTCGATGACCAAAATGAATAACAAAGATGATAATGGGAATCCTTGACGTATACCCTTGCTACTAGAGAAAAAACCAGTTGGCGATTCATTGATCAAAATGGAACAGTTTGAAGTGGAAATAAAATCCATAATCCAGCTAGTTACTTCAATAGGTAGGCCAACCTGAATGATGACAAGCCTAAAAAAATACAAATCAACTCTATCATAAGCCTTTATAAGATCCATTTTTAAGATAAAGGCTTGCATATGCTTAGACTTGATTGAGTGTAGGGCTTCCTGCTACACCCCCACCTCATCCAAGATTTGACGATTATGAAGGAACCCAAACTGGTCCTTTCCATCACCTGTTTAATTCTATTAGAAATCATTTTGGTAATGATCTTGTAGATCAAATTACAGAAAGAGATAGGGCGATAATCATGTTATATACATATATGGGTTAGCTGAAGTGGTTGAGAGTTGTAAGTTAAGGGCTATGCATTGATATATAAGGGCCTCACTTGATGTCCCCACCAGGTTAGGCTCCATAATCAGAGACGATGGGGTGAGACCCCTTCGGGTGGGCCAGTTATATATATATATAAGCCCGATGGGTTAGCTCAAGTGGTTGAGAGATGTAAGTTGTAAGCAAAAAGTCTTGGGGCCAAATCCCCGGGTGGCTATGCATTGATATATAAGGGCCTCACTTGATGTCCCCAATGAGTTAGGCTATGTAATCAGAGCCGACAGGGTGAGGCCCCTTTGAATTCTTCCCTTGGATGTAGAAACTCCTCTCAAGGGTTGTGAACCACAATGAATATATATATATATATATATATATATATATATATATAATATAACTCTAAACCAACATACATCCATCTTAATTGTGTCTCTACCAAGGGATGAGAGGGATCAAATCCCTTGAGGTGCAAACCCTTTTTACAATGCTAAACTTGAGTAAAGGTTGCACCTCAAGATATTTGATCCATCTCTATGCTTGGTAGAGCCATAGTTAATGGATATATATATATATATAAGGAATTTTACAAAGGATAAAGAGGTGGCAGCTTGGAAGCATGGAAAATTTGAACCATATTCTTTGTTCAAGGAATTATAAACTTGTACCAAGGAATTATACACCTCTAAGTATGGTTTCTTGTACAAATTATTTCAAGGAGTTTTGTTTTGGACAAAAATAGTTTTTTTATTTACTTAATAGTACACTTTCTAGCATAGATTACAATTAAAAAAACTTAAGAGAAATCTCCATTGCAAAGTCCACCAATCCATTGGATTGTTGCAATCTATATAAGGATGATCACTTTTATTTTAAGATTGTATTTACTTTATTAATATATAGATAGGTAATGTGTTTCGTTGTGAATTGTCTGCCAATTACCAACTAATAAAATGTGTGTGCGTGTAATCATTTATATGTACATATAAATTAAAATAAATAAATAAAAAATATCCCTTCATAAATTTAATTGTTATCAAATAAACTAATTGTTCCAAAGTGATAATTCATATTTGGATTAGTGTGAGGTATTTATTAAAGTTTGATTTTTATTATATATATATATAGAGAGAGAGAGAGAGGGAGAGTCCGTAAAATTTCTCAGGTTTAAAATTCAAAATTGAAATTTGATATACATTTATATAAATATGTTTTGCAATTTAGTTAATTTAAATTTGGATTCCACATGTTATTGGTTTTATAAGACTTTTTTGGAGCCAACATGTAACAGACTTGAAAATCTCACCCACCTTGGTTGTAGAAAGGGCCTCTAGGCCCAATCAGTTTTTTTTCTAACATGAATTTTTCTCATTAGAAGACGTCAATTTTGTTAATTTTTTAGCAAATATGATGAGCTTTGAACTTTAAAACTTTAAGTGCGGAAATATTGAATACTTGAATCAATGAACCATTCAATCACATGAAACATTCAACCATAAGACAAGATGTACCCTAGGGAAAATCCTCAGAACAAAGAGTATGAAAAAACCCAGCAAATCTTCAGAGTATAATTATGATAGATAATAGAGAATGAATTTTACAAAATAGTAGATTGCTTTCGGCACCCCAGGTGCTAGATCAGAGATAATACTGAGCAATAGAGAATAGATATCAATTGTATCAACTTTCCATGTTCCCAACACATTAATAACAAGCAAGAATAATATCCTACACAAAGAGAAGTAACAAGTTATACAACTTGATGAGAAGCCAACATTGTTCTCGTGTGTTGGGGGGTCAATTTTAGTAGTTGTTTTTACCTCCATTTCAAAAAGTGTATGTACTGGTAGCACCATTTTTCATTTTGAGCCATTTTTTTGTGATTTTGAAACTTCTTGGACATAAGAAAACTATAAATTTTATTTACAAGGGGCGTTTTCCAAACTTTACAAAAAAATCTACATTTAATAGCTAGTTATAGTTAAAAAATACACATTTTTGAATTTTTGTAAGATTTAGAAGCTAGTTAGAATGAAAAATATATGCATTTTCAAAGTTTTTTCATTAAACTTTTATCTTAAAGAAGTCATTTTTGGGAAATTTTCTTAGCAAAATGAGAAAAAAAAGCATTTCAAACCATTTTTCAACGTATTTTATGCTATTTGATGTATAAAAATGATACTCTTTAACATTATTTTTCATAAAGTGATGATTCACATAAACTCAACAAAACGTATACCATATATTTCTAAATATCATATTAAAAGCATAACAGTTATTCTCAAAATAAAATATTCAACTCAAAACATTACAAAAATATCTTATCAAAAATTTGTCAACTTTGACATTTTCCTCAATGATATGAAACTAATTAACAATATCCTGCATCCCGAAATATTCATTGAAATTGACATTTTATATTGGTTGGCTCTCTTCCTGGACCTCAATGTGTTCTTCCATTGGGTCCTCTACTTCTGGAAAATGCCCAAAGTGATATTTTACGAACATCCATTTTAAAGGAGGCTAAGGCTCGTTTGACATCTTTGCCACAAGTGACTCACTAAATTCTCCTTTCTTCAAACCAACTCCCTACATTTCATCTGGAATAAATTTCATAGCATTAATTCTTTGCTTGATCAAATTGCACTGTAGTAGATCATTCTCCATGGATATGGATTTTCTTCCTTTTTATAATGAATATGCTATTTTTGTACCTAAGCACCACATACAAAACAAAAAAATTTAAATGACATAATGAAACATAAATTTAAAAAAAAATATTACTGAATTTAGATTACGACACTAGTTTCATATGTAATATCAGAAATATTACCTAATCCCGAGAATAAATCTAAAACCCAATCTCCTTCTCTTGAAAAAGTATCTATGAGATAGTTAATCAATGCTTGTGGATTTTGATAGATGTTTATAGTATCTCCTTTCAAATCGCTTTCTTCATATGTCAACTTGTTAACCACGGCATTATAAGACAATATTTGACTATATTTTCCTTCACTATTTTCATTGATTAAAAGAGTTTCATAGGTCTCATATTTTCTCCAACATGCAAGATGTATGTTTTCAGTATCACCCATTATGGATCAATGTTGGAGCTACGAATGTTAGGCTTATGCCTGTAACAGAAATAGATAAGAATCTAATTAACTTATCGAAAAATAATTTTGGTTTCTAAATTCAAATGTTTAACAATATACTACAAATATCTTACCAATACAGTTGTTTCCTTGAGTTTGCTTTATCCTTGAAGGTTTAGCACTGCTCCTCCTTGTACATCTAAATGAATAACAAGAAATCTCCATATAGGTGATGTTGTGACATCCAGAAATCTTGAAACCAATTTATTGAATGACTAGTATTTATAAGGCTCACAATCATAAGTAATGTTTTTGATATTGTATCCATGAGGGATATCTGCAATAATTAGGGAGTACTCCTTTTTGGGAATAATATTTGCAACGTTTGCACAATCACCCAAAATCACTTTATATTGCACAGTGACGAGCCCATTCCAAACGTGATGATCAAGGGTGTCATCAAGTTCAACATTTGCAAGATGCTGTCTTCTTTGTCGTTCTATTTTGGCTCTTTGAATATGAATTTTGAAAGACTCTGGTACTATATTCTTCTTTGACATCTTTGAAAACAAAATTATATCTATAAGTAATGAAATAGAAATGAATTCACTTAGAAATAAATAAAATATAAAATATAAAAAATCATCATACATTTTTGTATGCAACAAAAGAATATTTTAATTTTTCCATGGAGCTTGAATCTAGATAATTGCATCTGGCATCATCCCAACTCTTCTCACCCAACATTATAACCATATCCTCTTGTATTTTCATGTAAACCTTATGACTACATGATGTAAAAATAAATGGCGTTAACAATGACATCTAATAATAACACAATGCTTATGATAATCTACAGGATAGATCTCACAGCTAGAGTAAATATCACTAATATCACTCAAGAATTGCGGAGAAGAAGAAGAAGCAATGTATTAATTATCACTCATAAACTCAGAAATGGAGAAATCTGCAGTATAATCATACATCAGCTATAATATGGCACTATGAAAAACTGAATACAATACAATACTGTCAAGTGAATTCAAATTAACCAAAGGTGATTTGAATTCTCCTCAATGTGTGGCTTGGATAGCATTGGAGACATCACCCAATCAGTGGTAGTAGTCACAAATAGTCAAAAGTCAGTCAAAATGAGTCTAACTGATCTATGTGAGCACAAATCAAGGGATGGAGACACCAAGGAGGGCGCATGAGGCTAATGAGGATGTCAATAGGTCAAGTGGCACTCTAATACAGACAACTGGAAGCTACAAGCAGTTAAACTAAGCAATAAATGCAAGAACTGGTCAATCAGTGTTGCAACTTATTGTTAGTGATCCAAGTAGTGTAGTAGGGTGCATATGTCATCCAGGTGAGGAAAACAAGGCATACTAGGTAGGTAGGAGGGCTCCTGAGGGCTGAAAACAGGCTCTAGGGGGATGAACATAGGATCCAGGTGCTAGGGAGAATACCATACTGATGACTGGATGCATGAAAATGCATGCATGATGACTGGATGGATGCAGTAAAGAAAAAATGATGGTGAGAATATTCCAACAACCCATGCAAGCTATACTATGAGGAAATAACTGGAAAACTAGTAGTGGGGCCCTGGTGACTGAGACCAAAGGTCACCCTGTACAACAATATAAATAAATAAAGTGAGGAAAGAGGAAAAATCGAGTGGAAATAAATACCCCCCCAAAAAATAGACTGGAGGATGCTAATGTAGCATGGCATCACTCACCCCATAAGGAGGAAAGTTACCTTCTTTATCGAAGAATGATTGATCGGCAAGAAATGGATCACTATGTGAATAATCAGTGTGAGAAGGATGAAACCTTCCATTCTGAATATCAGATCTGATTGTACTTTGATCAAGTCGATCACCAATAAGCTCTCTGGAAGATCTAAGAGTAATGGCTTCCCATCTCGGAAGAGGAGAATCATCAGGTGCAATATCATCAGGTTCTTGTGGATCTGGATCTTCCATTAGCTCATCTTCACTGTCAGGTGCTAGATCTTCAGGTTCTTTTAGATCTGGATCTAGCATTCTCTCTTCCTCATCTCCACTGTCAGATTCATAATATGAACTCTCATGGGATGAAGCTTCGCTGTCTTTCTCATCAAGAAGTGGTGGTGTGGTAGTAAGTCTCTCTTGCTCAACAAGATGA
The DNA here is from genome assembly GCA_027924585.1 of Larix kaempferi. NCBI lineage: Eukaryota > Viridiplantae > Streptophyta > Pinopsida > Pinales > Pinaceae > Larix > Larix kaempferi. Next base: position 1,834,629 of record BSBM01000916.1, on the reverse strand, counting down.
GTATCATGAATAGGCGATTCCTCAAACTGTAAACTCCTCTCAAGGAATGTTGACATACTAGAAGGATCAAGAAGCTTGTAGGACTTTGCACTCAATGCCTATCCCACTAGTATACACTCTCTCCTTTGTGGATCTAGGGCTCTCCTTTTCTCTATTTGAATCCTTTCCCAAGCTCTGGATCCAAACACTCTAAATTCGGATACATCAGGTTTGTATCCCATCCATGCTTAGAAAGGATTCATATTTTTCAGTCCTTTATGAGGGACTCGGTTCTGAAGGTAAGCAACACAGTTGATGGCTTCTGCCCAAATACTAGGGTGCAACCCTTTCGACTTTAGCATGCAAGTTGCCATCTCCTTTAATGTTATGTTCTTCCTTTCTACAACACCATTCTGTTGTGGTGTGTAGGGAACAGTATGTTGCATCTCTACTCCTTCATCATCACAAAAGGATTAAAAATCACCCTTGACATACTCTCCTCCATTATCAGTGTGAATGGCCTTGATCTTTCTATCTGAAAACTTTTCTGCAGAAGACTTTAAAAACTTAAAGTACCCAAACACTTCTGATTTTAATCTGAGAAATTATACCCATGTAAATCTTGAATAATCATCAATAAAAGTAAGAATATACCTTTCCTTGTTCAAAGATAGATCTGGAAATGGCCTAGAAACATCACTATGAATCAGATCTAGAGGTTAAGAGGCTCTACATGCCTTTCATTTCTCAAACTTCTTTTCAGAATGTTTTCCTATCAAGCAACCCTTATAGTTGCCCTTGGAAAACTTGACTTGGGGTAGTCCTTTAACCATCTCATGAGTATGCATATCTTCTAGGTACTTGTAGTTGAGATGCCCAAATATTCCATGCCATAGCCTACTCTCTTCATTTGCATGGGTGTGAAGAGCAGACTGCTTGGAGAGAGGAAGAAAGTGAGAGAACTCATAGAGTTTTGAATTCTGGTTTGCAACACATTTTGCAATGATATTTCCTAAAACCATGTCTTGTATTTTGACCTCATTTGGAGAGAAGATCACCATCTTGGTCTCTCCAGTATGGGTCATTTGGTAGACCAAAAGTAGATTGGCAGTAAGTGTAGGAACATAGAGTACATCTGAGAAGTATACATGATCAAGTTTGATCCTTCCAATCCCCTCAGAGGAGACATCAGAATCATTCCCCAACATGATGGAAGGGCCAACAGTGCATTCAAAACTAGTGAAGAGATATTTGGAGGAAGACATGTGTCTTGATGCTCCCGAATCTATGATGAAGGAGGAATCTCTTGATGCACCTACCATTAGAGCATATCATCTCTCCTTGTCCTTGGATCTAGAAGGTTCAACTTCTTTCTTCCTAGCACATGCAGGTACTGGGAGGTTATTCTTTTCAAGTAACTAGGCCATCAATTCTATAGTCTTCTTCATACAAGAACTCTCAAGATGAAATCCTCTATTGCAATAGGTACATTTGGATTTCTCCTTTTGAGAATGCTTGGTCTTCTTGGAATTCGAAGCCCCTTCTGACTGATAAGGAGCGTCCTTTTGCTTCTTCTCATTCGACTTTCTATCAAAAAAAATTTGCTTTCCCTTTGCATTCACTCTCTTCACCTTAGCAGCTGCAAGTGCTGAATCCATCTTGGGTTTTATCATTCCCATTTGAATCAAGTTCTCCTCCTCTTCTGTGAGAAATTGGATGAAGTCATCAAGAGTGGGAAACTTCCATTTTGGGATGGATAGCTTCGTTGTTTGAAAGGTAGAGACAAATACCGAGTAGTTAGGGCCCAATTTTGATAGTATGGAAAGGATGAGCTGCTTCTCTTCCTTCTCTATTCCATATCTCTTCAATTGTGAAATCATATTTTTAAACTTGGTAAGAAACTCATTGATGGAGTCGAAGTTGCAAGGGCTCAGTGAGATAAGCTCATTTTTCAACTTGTGACCTTTCAAGTCATCTTTCTATCCAAGAAGAGATTCGAGCTTGTCCCAAACTTCTTTTGAAGTGGCTAGATCTATGACATGAAAATGGAGGTCTTCATAAATGCTGAGTAGCATTCCTACTGCTTCATCAAGTTTATCAAATTACTTGGATTTCTCTACTGCACCAGTGGGTTCGACTGCAGTCCCATTCAATACTCTAGAGAGGCTCTTCGAATTCATGAAGATGTTTATATTGGCCTTCCATTCAACATAATTGAATGAATTCAGTTTTAGATCCATTGGTAATTGTTGAAGTCGAACTGAAGATGAATTCGAATGATGGAGATAACCTGCACAACAATGAAATTGTTGATGGAGATTTGCTGCAAATTCGAATGAACACTACCTTAGGACAATGAGAACATGTGACTAGATCCTTCACACCTGGCTAGACCTCACTGGATTTCTCCAGTGAATTCAAGACAATTGCACCAGGAATTGTTGTGGAAATCCAGAGGCTTCTGGTCCTCAATGAAAGATAGCTGCTCAAAGAATTATTGCAACTGTTGTTGCTGCAATTCGAATAGTTGGCTTCAGCTCTGACACCATATGATAATCTATAGGATATATCTCACAACTAGATTAAATCTCACTAATATCACTCAAGAACTTTAGAGAAGAAGAAGAAGCAATGTATCAATTATCACTCATAAACTCAGAAATGGAGAAATCTGCAATATAATCATACATCAGTTGTAAGTTGGCACCGTGAAAAACTGAATACAATACAATAATGTCAAGTTAATTCGAATTAACTAAAGGTGATTCAAATTCTCCTCAATGTGTGGCTTGGATAGCATTGGAGAAATCACCCAATCAGTGGTAGTAGTCACAAATAGTCAAAATTCATTCAAAATGAGTCTAACTGAGTCTAACTGAGCTATGTGAGCACAAATCAAGGGATGGAGACTCCAAGGAGGGAGCATGAGGCTGATGAGGTTGTCAATAGGTCAAGTGGCACTATGATACAGACAACTGGAAGCTACAAATAGTTAAACTAAGCAATAAATGCAAGAATTGGTCAATCAATGTTGCAATTGACTGTTAGTGATCTAAGTAGTGTAGTAGGGCGCATGTATCATCCAGGTGAGGAAAACAGGGCACACTAGGTAGGTAGGAGGGCTCCTGAGGGATAAAAACAGGCTCTAAGGGGTTGAACATAGGCTCCAAGTGCTGGGGAAACTACCATACTGATGACTGGATGCATGCAATATGCATGCATGCGTGCAATAAATAAAAAATGATGGTGAGAATATTCCAACAATGCTTATTTAATAAAAAATAATAAACTCAAAAAATAAACTTAAAAAAAATAAAAACAACCTATAAACTTACTTTTCAAAATCATTGGACATTTCCACAATGGATAATTCACCTGACTTTACACGTGACAGTATTGTAGATATAAGTGTTTCATCCTTCACACCTTGCAATGATATCCAAGGTGTTATAGTCATATCTTCTAGCAAATTATTGACATCAGGGCATCCTTGACTACTGCTCCATGCAACTGCTTTATTTTTTTTAACCTTCTGTTTTTTTATGCCAATATTCTCCCAGATGCTAAATATGTCATCAATCAAATCCCATATGGGGCGCGTTCTAAATTCCAACTAAAAATAGTTATCTACAACTCTGAATGCATCACTTCCTTTCAAACCTTTATGTTTCACATTGTCCTTTTTAATAGGTATAACTATTTCCATACAACATTGTTTCTGGAAATCTACATCAACTTTCGATTTATCCACACCACATATTTGTTCAAAATCATTAGGGATAAATCTAACCCTTTGAACGAATTTCATAGACATCCTATAGTCACTATATATGTTGTGATCCCATGCTAATATTTTTTATTCCACATCTATTAAACCAATGTAATTGATGCATTTCACTATTTAAAAAATAGGGTTTTTCGGAAACTCTTGCATCAATTCTCTTCTATCCTCCACAGAATAATTTCCCCCCAAAACATAGTACTTGTAATAAAAAAAAAATTGATTCTTCAAATTCATCTCTAACAGGAACATCTTTTGAGTAAAGAAGAACTAGGTAGTCAACCACATGTGCATAGGGATTGTGCCTCATCAATGCTTTCAAGTTATGAACATGCAAGCGATGTGGTTTCCTAATTTGATACTTTTCTTAGCCTTTTGTGTGTCTATAAATTTTCTTTACATTTAAATCAAATGTATTCCCATTGTAAACCAAATTATCCCTCCGTAATCGATATCGAATAGAATTTTGTGTTGTCTTAACAACACCATCATCTAGATCACCACATGGAGTAATGATTTCCAAACTGTCCCCTGATTTTTCACTATGATTTTCAACATTAGATTGAACATCTTCTCTCCTCCTTTTATGTATTCAAGCAGTTGTATCTAAAATAACAACTTGTTGATAAAGCATGGAAACATCCTCATCCATAGGTATTTTAGAAGAGTGTCTCTTACTCTTACCAACAAAAGTAACATCATCATCACCAACAATCCGTCGATCATGTTCAGTTGGGCGAGATATCCTTTTGAATGTAACTTCCTAGGTACTTCATTTGATTGTTGGATGCCTTTTCCTTTTTGTGCTTGCACTTCTTCAGGAATATTTTGCACTCGTTTTTTCTTTGGTGTTTCTCCCTTCTCTGGTGCTTATCCCTTATGAAGAGGGGCATTAATGACATCCATCGGATTTTCTTCTGTAGAATAAATGCCATTCAGAATATATGGGAAAGTGGCATAACAAAATCCTACGAAATAAAAACATTATTGTATTAAATCTATTACATGGTCATATAATTCAAAGTACAAGAAAGTCAGAAAGATATAAAAATATAGAAACTTACACTCTTGAGCTCAATATCGTGCACTACTCCTGCACAAAATTTTGTGAAAATTTCCTCGATCTTATAGTTTGAAACCTTCAAAGATTATCAGATTTTGACAAAGGTTTTAGCTTGTTTCACTGGGGCATAAACAATGTCTTTACCCGGAACCAAAAAATATCTCGCAACAATGCCAATGAGTGATAATCATTTTTAAGATATGCAAATCCAGCACAATATAAGTGAATATTGTCTAAGTTCCCTTGATATTTCTCTTTCAGAAACCAAGAATAGTCCATTTTCTCTTCAGTTGGTGCATGTTTCCATTCTCTATCATTCTTGGCTTTAAAATCATCACTGGGTACAACTTCATCACGCACAACATTGTTAGATGGATCAACTATTTTTTTCAATGACTTCATCAACAATCTCACTCCAGAGATGTTTACATATAGCTTTCTTGATGCCATTTTCCCTATAGTCAGAAACAAAACAAAAAAAGTTTAGTATATGTTTTAAAAAAAACAGTTTCACTTAAAAGAAATTGTTAACATAGAGTTATACAAAGCATAACAATTTTTTAAATGTACAGGGACCTCGAGAATTTTTTTTTTTTAAATACATAGCCCTTGGGCTATGCTACGAGAAGCCGTAGCATCCGTAGTATAGCCCAAGGGCTCAACATTTGTTGGCTTAGCATATCCCAAGGGTTATGCATTGGCACCCCGTGCCCAATGCATATCCCTTGGGCTATGCATTGGTGCCCCTGTGACCAATGCATATCCCTTGGTCTATGTTATGGGATCCCTGTAGCATAGCCCAAGAGATATGCCTTGCCCCCAACCAATTCATAGCCCTTGGGCTATGCTTCGAGGCGCCCATAGCATAGCCCAAGGGCTATGCATTGGGAGCACCATTGCATAGCCAGTGGGATATGTAATAGCTCATGGCTATAGCCATGGGCTATTGCATTGCCTACATGCTATGCTACGAGATCCCATTGAAAATCCTGTGGGGTATGCGCCCAGGATATGCAATGGGCGCCCAAAGGGCACCCAGTGCATATCCCACGGGCTATGCATTGGGCGCCCGCGGGGGGGGGGGGGGAGTGGAGATCCTCCCCGCTTCCCACTACCAAAGGGGTGGGTTTGACCTGCCCCTTTGGAAGCAGGGATGAACTCCACTCCTCCCTGGGGACACCCTTTGAGCGCCCACAGCATCCACACAAGCGGGTGGGCTTTGTGGGCACCCAAAGGGAGGCCTGGGGGGAGACCAAAATGCCCGCTTAGAATCGCGTCGCTCGACGAGTGAGTTTTGTGGGAGCCCAAAGGGGGCCAGGGGGGTGTAGAGTGCCCGCCTATTGGGCATTATGGGTGCCCAAAGGGATCCCATGGGGAGGAGTGGAGCTCCTCCTCACTGCCAAAGGGGCGGGTCAAACAATGCATAGCCTATGGGCTATACAATGGCCATAGGCCATATCCTGTGGGCTATGCAATGTCAAATGGCCCATGGTTATAGCCATGGGATATTGCATAGCCCACGGGCTATGCAATGGGCTACCCGTTGGGTATGCATAGGAAAATCCCTTTGGGCGCCCAATGCATAACCCGAGGGTGGTGCATAGCCCTCGAGCTATGCAATGCGCTGCCCAATCCCCATTCAAATGAGATTAGGGGTAGGAGCTTAGATATTCACTCTTGCACCAAAAGGGTCGTGCCCCAAGGCCAACCTTTGGGTGCATGAGCCCTCAGGCCAAAAAAACAAAAAATTACCCAGTTTTTACAGAGGGCGTGTCGAAGCCAAAAGGAAAAAAAATTGAATTAAAACATTACAAATTTAAAATATTTAAAAACAACATTTACATTCGAAAAATAATTTAACTAACCTTGACAATGTTTGAAGCTCTTCGATGGTCTTCAAAGCCTTGTGGATCGTTGTTTGCAAATGGTGACTATAGAAAACCAAACTGTGTTAATATAACATAAAATAATTTTTTTTACCATTTTATGAATGTGGGATTAAAATGAAATGACAAAAGCACAGAACAAACATTGCAAAAGGAAATATAAAATAGAAAGATTTATTCAAAAAAAAATAGAACTAACCTTCAAAAAACTATTAAATTACCCGAAATTTCAAACGTGAAGAATAGAAAATCAAAATAGTTTATATGGCTAATATTAAGTTTAACATTATTCGTTTTACGAATGTGGGATTAAAACCCATGTAATTAGCTAATGCATTATTTCTAAAGTTAGAGAAGAAGGCATTACATGAAATTTGACTAGTGTTATGACGTTTGGTTTAAAAAAACAATGTAAATAACTAATATTGTATTAAAAATTTTGGATAGCATTGTTTACATGTCATTTTGTTAGTATTATTACAATTTTTATACGATAAATTAAATTAATTTTAATAGTATTATGATGGTGTTTGAAATGTGTGACTTATTTTGCATGGAAATTTTGGGGGGAAATTTTTGGAGGGAAATTTTTGAGGGAATGCCTGGGAGGGAAAATTTTGTTGAGAAAATTTGGGAGGGGAAAATTTTGTTCTTTTAGCTATAATATTGTTGGGGGTTGACAGTTGCACCATTATAAGTTTTGGTGAGGAGTGTGAGAAAATTTCATTCTCTTATACTTTTTAGTTAAAAGTCATGGATTGGTCTGAATCAATCTCAATGTCTGAAGATGTACATAAAGATGGTGGAAAATTTCATTTAAGTGGGGATTTCAAAGGCACTGATGATGATTTTCCTCCAAGTGGGGATTTTAAAGGAGTTAATGATGATGATGAAGATCTTCCTCCATGTGGAGATTTTAAAGACACTGAGGAAGATGATGAAAATCTTCCTCCAAGTGACGATTTGCAAGGCACCAATGATGATTTTGCTCGAGGAAATTATTCTCAAGGAACCAACTATGATTTTGCTCCATGCGATGATTTTCAAGGAACTAGCAATGATTTTCCTTCAAGCCAATATTTTCCTCCAAGCGAGGATTTTCAAAGCACAAATGATGATTTCCCTCCAAGCCAAGATTTTCCTCCAAGCGAGGATTTACAAGACAACAAACTTGATTTTCCTCCAAGAGAGGATTTTGATGGGATAGATAATCATTTTGGCGAGGATGAAGGCACATTTTAATGGCACCGATGATGATATTAGTCCAATCGAGGATTTTAATGGGATTGATAATGCTCCTCGCTCAACCAAGGATTTTGATGGAACTGACGGTGATTTTCCTCCAAATGAGGATTTTAATGGGATTGATAATGTTTCTCCCACAAGCAAGGATTTTGATGGCACTGATGATGATTTTCCTTTTTGTGAGGATTTTAATGGGACTAGTAATGTTTCTCCTCCAAGCAAGGATTTTGATGGCACAGATGATGATTTTCCTCCAAGTGAGGATTTTAATGGGACAGATGATGATTTTGGTGAGGATAAAGGCAACAACAATGTTGAATATGGTTTTCCTCCCAGCCAAGATTTTGATGGCTCTAATGATGATTTTCCTCCAAGTGAGGATTTTAATGGGACAAATGATGATTTTGGTGAGGATGAAGGAACCAATAATGGTGAATATGATTTTCCTCCAAGCGAGGATTATGATGGAAGCGATGATGATTTTCCTCCAAGCGAGGATTTTAATGGCATCAATGATGATATTCCTCCAAGCGAGGATTTTAATGGGATGGATGATGAATTTGTTGAGGATGAGGGAACCAATAATGGTGAAGATGAATTTCCTCCGAGCGAGGATTTTGATGGCACCAATGATGATTTTCCTCCAAGCGAGGATTTTGATGGCACTGATGATGAATTTCCTCCAAGCGAGGATTTTAAAGGGATAGGTGATGATTCTAGCGAGGATGAAGGCACCAATAATGATGAAGGTTATTTTCCTCCAAGAAAATATTTTGATGGCATTGCTGATGATTTCCCTCCAAGCAAGGGTTTTAATGGGATAGATGATGATTTTGGTGATGATGAACCCGCCAATGATATTGATTTAAACTCAAGTTATAAACTTGATACTGATGTGGATAATCATTCTCCTACTAATTTTGGTGATGATAATTTCAATGAGAGGGATGATATTCCTCACATTGATGAGGATATTCATTCTAATGAGGATGGTTTAATGGTTCATGAAATGCAAAGAAAATTTTTACCAATGAGCAAGATTAAGTGTAGGACTAGGCCATTTTATATCAATCCAAAGCATTTTAGTTATACAAGGTCTATGAAATATTTCCTCACAAACCCCAGTTCTATTACTAATTTTATTTCAAGTGAGTGTTTCCAAAAAAATTGTCTGAAACGAATTATACACTACAATTATGCCTTAGAGAAAAGGCGAGCATATCTATCAATGAACAAAAATATGCAAAATTCATATTTGGTAGGGTGCATGATTTCTACAAAGGCAAGTTATGATTATCGCATTGGAAGTATTTTTCTTTGTAGAAGGGCATTCAAAAGAATCCACTCAATTGGTAATATTAGACTATCAAGAATCCAAACAAGGCTAGAAAAGGATCCTACATTTTATTCTAAAGAATAGCATGCATGAGCTACTGGCTCGATAACAAGCATTGCAATGTCATGGATGCGTGAATTCTTTCCCAAGCATGGAGAGAGTATGGCAGATAGAGAAACCATACACATTCCAGATAATTTCTCAAGGAGGGAAATCTACAACTTCTACAAGGCATTTGTTCAAGATGCTGAAGGAAATAACAATTTCATTAGATATGCATATTTTACAAGACTATGGAAAACAGAGTTCAACAATGTCTATATTCCTAAGAGGTCAAGGATGGGGGTTTGCAATATATGTGCTTCTCTTAAACATAGAAGGGATAAATTGGAACGGATAGGGAGAGGTATGTCTCTAACAACCTTTTTTTTTTGGAATAAATATATATTACAAAAGTTCATCAATGTTTTTTTTTTATTATTATTTGTAGATTCGGTTGTTAAATAACTTCAAGCACATCGCAATCAACAATTAGTTGCATGGAAAAAAATTATACAAACATCACAAGTGTTATGATGAACCACATAAGTATATGGGTTTGATAATTTATGTCATGGATCAAAAAAAAGAAACACTTTTGCCACATTTTGTTCATGTATCAAAGAATTTAAAGGAAGAAAATTTTATTCAGTTTCATTTGGTTGGTTGTATGATTTTTAATGGTCAAATGTCTCCAATGGTTTACTTTATAGCTCCAAATATTCATAATGATGCAAATTTGACCATTACCATAATTCACCATGTGATGACTCATTGGTCTGGTAATATTCCTTGAATTCTATATTTGCAATTGGACAACACCAGCCGGGAAAACAAAAATCAGATCATGTTTGGTTATCTGAACATGCTTGTTGAATTGGGAATTTTTCAAAAGGTTAAAGTTGGTTTCCTTCTTTTTGGGAATACACATGACCATATTAATCAAATTTTTAGTTGTTTTGCATTGACATTGGGGAGGAAGAATGTTGGGAGCCTTCCATCATTAACTGAAATTATTAGAAACACATATAGTCTAGAGCCTGTTGTACTAACATTGGAAGAAACTATGGACATGCGAAGATTTATTTTGGGAACACATGGTGAAGAAAGGTGCATTGAGAAACTTAATGACATTATCTTTTAACATCAATTTCGTATAAAAATATTGATGGGAAAACACTACTATGGGGTAAGAAGTACTCGAAAAGTGCAGAATGGGGGCCTACATCAGGTTTAGCATTTCTGAAATTCATCCCAAGTCATCAAATGTATGCTTCAAATTTATCGTAGTTGCAATCAATTGTTGAGATTCAAAATTCATGCCAGCACAATAGAGATGTCGATTCTTCTCAATGCTTGGAATAAATCAAAAAGTCTATCAAAGATACATATGACTATTTTGATGTTGTTGATTCTGTTTGGTGGGAGTCATTTTTCATGGAGAAAAATGACATAATTACAAACTCTACAAATGGATAGATTTTTTTGAAGACTCCATTTAGTGGCCACAAAGTATGTCAAATGAAAATGAGGAGATAAATGTTGATCCTGAAGTTGTTGAGCCTTCTAAACCAGAATAAAGGGAAATGTACATTGGGTCTAGAAGATCATCTATGCGGCGTGAGGCAATGGAATACCTTTACAGAGACTCAATACAAGATATTAATGAGGGTTGCATGATTGCAGTTTTGGCCACCTAATATCCACATGGTTATCCATTTTGGATTTCAAAAGTTATGAAGGTCACTAAATAAAATGAAGAATTTATATCTATTGAAGTACATTGGTATGCAACATACACACCCATTTGATGGTGTGTACAAGCCGGAGATGGTGATCGAGAAAAAGGCTTGCAAGAAGAGAAAAAGAAAGGGTCAAAATGTAAATCATTGTCGCATAGACATTTTGAAATTAGAGGATGTTGACATACTAGTTTATGAATTACATTTGACAAGGAAAGGAACTCTTCGCTCCAAGACTATAGATATTATCAAAATATTGTTGGCACCAGAAATAGTTGCAACATGGGAGTTTGCTAAACCAAGGCGTGGATCTAAAAGGAATATGGCATATGAAATATTGGACATACATGAAGATTCGGATGGTGCACTCATTGATAGTAGAGAAGAATATGGGTCATCTACATCTTCATCCAGTCATTCATCTAAAGAAATTGTAGCTTCTAATGGTGTGTCAGAATCCATGTGTTGATTTGAATATTTGCACATGAAACATTTTGTCTTTTTTATAATATGCCATTGTTTGTATGGAAACTCTAAAGGAGTGCTTGAATTTCGATATGAAATACTTCTACATCTTATGGTTTAATATATGATTTTATGATGAATATCATAATTTTTTGTACTTTATATGAAAAGAGTGGACAATATATTTCTTGAATAATTTGTGTTTAACTCAATGCAAGTTTTATATAGTGTTACTAAGAGATTAAATAAGCACAATTTTCAATTATGATAAAATCATCTAAAAAAGCCATTTTTTTAAAAATTGTGCTACCGATAGCATTAGTTTTCAATTTAGAGCTTGATTTTAAGGTTTTTGCACACAACAATAAAAAATTGTTTGGTTCATTTTTATATTTCTGACCCCAAATCAAAAAGTGGTGCTACCGGTAGCACCACTTTTTGATTCGGAGTTGTTATTTGGTGTTTTTTATGCAAAAATATGGGTTTTTATGGCTAGAGTTATCATTTTGAGTATAAAGTTCTCGTCAAGTTGTATAACATGTTAAGTGCATTGCATTCAAGGGAGAAGAGAATTCGCTTCACATTGAATTCATCAATATTGTATAACTTATTTATATATTCTTCACATGCATCGAATTCTAGTTTTAGCTTCTAACTTCAAAATGAACTCGCCCTTCATCTGGATGCATCAATATTGCATGAAAAAGTGCACCATACTTCTCATGCAGTGCATTAACTCACTGAACTGACTCTTAGGATGAACTCGTCCCTTAACTGAAATCTTGTCCACTTAGTTAGGTGATTAACTTAAGTGTCATCATGCAAGTGTCGTAACTCAAGTGTTGTCTTTTAGTTTAAAATAAGTGTAGTCATGCAATAACACTTAGTTAACTAGATCTTCTTTGTTATCACTTAGTTAGCTCTCTTAACTGATTATTTCTTGTTAACATCACTGTACTGATCAATTTGATTTCTCCCTTGATTTACTGAAGTGTTGTCTTTTGGTTAACTTGAGCGTCATCTTTTAGTTTAACTAAAGTGTAATCAATAAACACTTTAGTTAACTATTCCTTCTTTATTAACACTTAGTTAAATATTATTAACTAAAATCATGCTAATTGATTTACTTGTAGTGACCACTGTGATTTCTTTAATTAACTTTGGCATATATTATGGCTTTAACTGAAGCTTAACAATTCGACTTCACTTAGCCATCTCATGAGCAATTTGAATTCTCTTTTTCTATATGCATTTATCTTTATCTATTATCTTTATTGTATGGTCAATATGTGTTAAATTTAATTATCTATCATATTAGATTCTACTCAGAAGATTAATCAGATGCTGTGATCATATTATATTATTCTCGGACCAAATGATCATATGCTAAAGTAATTCACTCTAGAGGTGGCCAGTCTCTAAAGGAGACTTAATAGAAAACAGTGACCATGGTTAGTAATACATCACACAACATTAATTCTTCAACATGCAAATAATCTACCTCTATAAATAGGGGTACACCCCATGGGTACCTACTATAACTGGAGGTCCACATGAGAATCTAACTTGACACACAAGTTGTGATCCTTGTCCAATAATACTTTACAACATCATCACTTTGATACATCAATGAATTCACCTAAACACATGAGGAATAAACTTTTAACACTGAAGGTTTAGTCATTCTTGATTCCAACTCAAGAATCTAATCCAAGTTCCTAAGTCCAACTCAGGCTCCCTACCTCAACACATGAGGCCTAATCATGGCTTCACAATATTGGCTTGGAGAACGATTTGTGATTTTGTACATTTAACACTCCCTCTCAGTGAGGGAGGAATTATTTTCCATACCAAGCTTGTCTCGGAAGTACCTGTACTTCTTCACTAGCATAGGCTTTGTTAGCACATATGTAATCTTCTCATCACTAGCTGCAATGTATTGAAGTTTCATTGTAGCTTTCTGGACCATGTCTCTGATGAAGTGATACTTCATTTCAATTTGCTTTGACTTATCATGAAACACAGGGTTTTTGAAAATCTTGATGCAACTTTGATTGTCACACCGAATGACTGTAGACTCAAGCTTCTCACCGAACAAACTAACAAGTAGCTTCCTAAGCCACAATTCTTCTCGGTAGGAAGTACTAGAAGCAATATACTATGCTTTTGTAGTACTCTAGGATACATATCCTTGCTTCCTATTGTACCAATAGATCATAGCAAAACCCAAGCTAAAACAATAGCCAAAAGTACTCTTTTGGTTCACAATGCTACCATCCCAATTAGATTCAGTATAACCAAGTAGAAACACAACTCCACTGGAGTCATATTTGAGTCCATAAGCAATCGCACCTCGAAGGTTTATTAGCACATGATTAGCATCAACCCAATGTATGTGTCTCGAATCAAACATAAACTAAATCGGAATACTCACAATATAACATATATTTGGTCTCGAGTGTATAAAGTACACCAACCAACCAATAATTTGTCTATAAAAAGTGGGGTCCACTGTATTTGATCCAAAATTTGACTCATGTATTTTCCTCAAATTGGAAACCATTGGAGTACTCATGGATTTGCAATCTATCATGCCAAACGTGCACAATTTATCAATAGTGTACTTCCCTTGAGAAAGAAATATCTCATCTTTTCTTTTCCAAATCTCAAGGCCAATAAATTAGTGCATAAGACCTAAGTATTTCATCTCGAAGTCAAAAGTGAGCTCCCTCTTGCACCAAGCAATTAGTTGTTCCTCTCTAGTAAGGAACAAATCATCAACATATAGAACCAATATCAACGGTTTTTTCTTCACTACTTTGAAGTAGAAATTTGGATCATCTTCGCTCTTAGAGAATCCCATTCTCTAAAGATATATTTCAATTCTTGAATACCAATATTTGGGAGGTTGCTTAGTTCCATACAAGGATTTATTCGATTTTCACACGTGGAACTCCTTCCCATGAACCACAAACCCCCCAGGATGCTGAATATAAACCTCTTCCTCAACCTCACCATTGAAGAAGGATTTCTTCACATCCATCTAGTGAAAATTCCATCCTAGAACAGGTGGAAGTGAGATCATAGCTCGAATAGTGGTGTACCTTGCCACAGGAGTGAATGTCTCCTCATAGTCTATGCCTTCTTTCTGAGAGAAACCTTGGGAAAAAAATATTCCTTTATACTTTTCAATACTGCCATCAACAGCATGCTTGATCTTGTAAATCCATCTGGAAGTAACTATGGACATCCCTCAAGGTTAGGAACAACTTCCCAAACATCATTCTTTATAATAGCCTTGTATTCCTCTACCATTACATTTTTCCATACTTCCTGCTTTGCAGCTTCTTCATAGGTGGAAGGATCTGAATCACAGATGTGACTTATCTATGTAACATACCTTGAATATCTATTAGGTTTATTTCTCTCTCTGGAAGATCCTAATGGTGCTCCATGTCTCTCAGCATCTTATAGTATATCTTCGCACCATGTAGACCTCCTCTTGGAAAGAGGTTCATCAACCACTTCTATTGGTTTATCAGGAGCTAGAAAATTTGAGAAATCTGTTGGATTGTCCCTGTAAACATCTAAATGGGGAGAATCAATATCTAGGTCCTCCATCATAGGAGTCTCATGCTCATATGTTTCTATATCATGTTGAAGCTCCTTCGATTTCTTGAATGTCGCCTCTTCATGTAAGGTCACATCTCAACTGACCTCAATGTGTCTTTTACCTGGCACATATATTTTGTAGGCTTTGGATGATTCATAATAACCAACAAAGGTTACCTTATTTCTTGATGGCTCCATCTTTGTCCTCTTTTATATCGGCACATGAATGTATGCAGGACTCCCAAAGATCCTCAGGTGTAAAATATCTGTTTTTTCATCAGTGAACACTTCTCCAGGTGTCTTCTCACCTATAATGGCATGAGAAATTCTATGATGGATATATAATGTTGTATTGGTGACCTTTGACCATAATGAGGTAGACAGGTCTTGATCATGCATCATGGTTTTTGTAGCCTCACATATGGCTCTATTCTTCCTTTCGGAAACCCCATTTTGATGAGGGTTGTAGGGTATAGTCAATTGTCTACAAATTCCTGCATCACTATAGAACTCATTAAATGCATGTGAATCAAATTCACCTCCATTGTAAGATCTCAAAGCACAGATGTGCTTTCCTGTCTAATTCTCAACTAGGGATTTGAATTCATGAAACTTTCTAAAGGTTTCGCTCTTATCCTTTAGGAAATAAATCCATGAATTTCTAGAGAATTCATCTATAAACAATACACAATATAAATAGCCACTCAAGAAAGGGGATGACATGGGACCACATACATCAGAATGTATTAAATCTAAAACCATTTATATCTAGTAGTACTGCTAGAGAAACTCTTTTTAACATTCTTCCCAAGTGCACAAACCCTACATACATTATCATGTTGAAAATCAAATACAGGCATACCTTTCACCATTTCCTATAATCTTAGTAGCGCTTTGTAGTGGAGGTGACGAATCATCCTATATCATAGCTCGCATGGAATGATAGTGTTGTGAACCATAGCTTGAATGTACTTCTTGGGTACCTTATAGAGACCTCCCTCTCTAACTCCAATCACTACTGCACATTTCAAGTCTTTTTTATTTGACCATAATAGTTCTTTTTTATCCATGAAGATAAATCAGAAGACCTTATCTTCAAGAACCAAAAATTATAGGAGGTTCTCCTTCAATCCTCAAACATAAATAATTTCCTCAACATGTAAAATATCTCCTAAACTCAACTGGAATGAGGTGGATCCAAATCCTTGGATCGAATAGGTTTTGTTGTCTCCCAACTCTACGTTGCATGCAAAAAATTTCTCGTTGAGTAAGTGATGGGGCTCATATAGCCAGCCATATGTGTGGATGCACCACTATTAACCAACCATGTGTACTCACTTGTGATAACGGATCCTGAAAGTGATGAGACTAGGTAATACTCTCTCCTTGTCTCCTTTTCTTCGGGTGCATTCTTCTGATTAGTTTCATCTTCTATAGCGGTAGAAGCATGAAACCTTCCTTTTCCATTTTTCTTTGCTTTGAACTCCCTTTCATAATGGCCCTTATTTTCACAGTTGTATCATCTAACCTTTGACTTGTTAAATTCCTTGTTGTATACCTTCTTATTCAAATGGGAAAGCTTCTTTTGAGAGAAGTTCTTCTTGCCTTTCTTCATCCTTGCTGTGAGGGAAAGGTTTTCTTCTTTGGTACACAATGACTTGCTCTGGATTCGCCCCTCCTCTTGGAGGTAGTCATGCCACAACCTTTCGAAGTTATTTTGTACCTCTCGTCCATTTACCACAGCCAAGAATGTCTCCCATGAGGATGGGAGACCATCAATAGCGGTTTGGAGAAGATCATATTCATCCACCACTATTCCAATACTAGTAAGCTAATCTCTTACATAAGATATATTGGTGAATAAGGATGGCACTGTCACATCCTTCTCCATCTTTAGGTTTTGAAGCTTATTATTCAATTCCTTCTTTTGAATCGGGGCCTTCTTCTCATATAGGTTTGTCAATGTATCAAAACACTCCATTACGGTCTTCAACGAAGTGATCACGAACATCAAAATTTTCTTTACCAAATCATAGATGATCCATTTGGATTTAGCTTGGTTACTATTGAAGTTGATGCTCCCTGCATTATATGTAGGCTCCTCCACCACAGTGTATACGTATCCCACCAATTCATGTTCCTCCAAGATGTTCAACACCCTCACCTTCCAAGTGTTGAAATTTGAAGTGCCCTCAAGACGGTTTTCCGGTCGAACAGAGAGCGATGCCATGGATCTCAAGTATTGTGCTCAACTCCTCAGGATCTACGTAGGCTTAATTTTGCTTGAAAAATATTAGCTCCTTCATGCCCTCATCTCTCATACCATGTTAATTTTTGAGAAAATATGATGAGCTTTGAACTTTAAAAATTTAAGTGCGGAAATACTGAATACTTGAATCAATGAACCATTCAATCACATGAAACATTTAACCATAACACAAGGTGGACCCTGGATAAAATCCTCAAAGCAATGAGGATGAACAACCCCAACAAATATTCAGAGCATAATTATGATAGATAGCAAAGAATGTCTTCTACAAAATAGCATATTGCTTTCGGCACCGTAGGTGCTAGATAAAAGAGAATACTGAGCAATAGAGAATAAAGATCAATTGTATCAACTTCCATGTTACCAACACATTAATAAAAAAGAATAATATCTTGCACAAAGAGAAGCGCCTTTCCCTCATGGGAGAAGAGATTTCACTTCACAATGAATTCATCAATAATCTATAACATATTTATATATTCTTCACATGCATCGGCTTCTATTTTTAGCTTCTGACTTCAAGATGAACTCACCCTCCATCTGGATGCATCAATATTGCATGAAGAATTACACCCCACTTCTCATGCAGTGCATTAACTCATTGAACTGACTCTTAGAATGAACTCGTCCCTTAACTGAAAGCTTGTCCACTTAGTTAGGTGGTTAACTTAAGTGTTTCCATGCAAGTGTTGTAACTCAAGTGTCATCTTTTAGTTTAATATAAGTGTCATCATGCAATAACACTTAGTTAACTATATATTCTTTATTATCACTTAGTTAACTCTCTTAACTGATTCTTTCTTATTAACATCATTGTAGTGATCAATTCGAGTTCTCCCTTGATTTACTGAAGTGTCGTCTTTTGGTTAACTTAAGTGTCATCTTTTAGTTTAACTAAAGTGTAATCAATAAACACTTTTGTTAACTAGTCCTCCTTTATTAACACTTACTTAACTATTATTAACTGAAATCGTGCTGATTGATTTACTATTAGTGACCACTGTGAGTTCTTTAATTAACTGAGGCATACATCGTGTCTTTAACTGAAGCTTAACAATTCAAGTTCACTTAGTCATCTCATGAGCAATTCGAATTCTCTTTTTCTCTATGCATTTATCTCTATCTCTTATATTTACTGCATGGTCAATATGTGTTAACTTTAATTATCTAACATATCAGATTATACTCAGAATATTTGTCAGATGATGTGATCATATTAAATTACTCTCGAACCAAATGATCATATGCAAAACTAATTCACTCTAGAGGTGGCCATTCTCTAAAGGATACTTAATAGAATTCGATGACCATGGTTAGTAATACATCACACAAAATTAATCATTCAACATGAAAAGAATCTACCTCTATAAATGGAGGTCCACCCCATGGTTACCTACTATAACTAGAGGTCCACATGAGAATCTGATTTGACACACAAGTCCTGATCCTTTTTCAACAAGACTTCACAACATCATCACTTTGATACAGCAAAGCATTCACCTCAACACATGAGGAATAACATTTTACAACTTAAGGCTTAGTCTTTCTTGAGTCCAACTCAAGAATCTACTCCAAGTTCTTGAGTCCAACTTAGGCTCCCTACCTCAACACATGAGGCCCAATCCTAGGTGCATAATATTGGCTTGGAAAATGACTCGTGATGCTGTACATTTAATAGATTTTGGGTTTAAGCATTTATAAAATGGAAAAGCTAAGGACATTGAAGGATATCGAGTAGAAATATTAAAAATTGTAGGTCTCATACTCATCTCAGATGTCCATAAGGTCTTCAATCTAGCATTCAAGCAAGGGTTCCATAAACTGTGGACTCATAGCCTCATTGAACCTATTTTAAAAGTAGTGATATGAATAACCCCTCTAATTATTGGATGATTATGATTATTCCTTTATTACTCAAGTTATATGGTATTATTTGGAAAAGAAAATAAACATATGGATTGAAAATGAAAGTAAGCAGGCTAAAGGCCAAGCAAGTTTTAGAAGGAATCTCTCAACCATAGATGACCTCATCATGCTTAGGGTCATTGCGGAAGAATGTCATAATAATAAATCCAATATATTTTGTTCCTTTGTGTACTTTAGGAAAGCTTTCAATATAGTGCCTATAAATAACTTGTGGAATATATTAGAAGAGATAAAGGTTCCGTTCAAGTTGAGAGTTGTTGCAATAAGTTTGCACAATAATTTCATTTCCAAGTTTAAGAGTACTGAGGGGTGGTCGAAAGATATAAGTTGTAATATTGGAGCTAAGCAATTTTTCCCCCTCTCCCCTACCCTTTTCCACATATACATCGATAAGCTAGAAAGTTATTTGGAAGAAGCAGGTTGCGTTGGTACATCTTAGCTGATATAGTCATCATCCTTCTTCTCTATGCTGAAGATATTGTTCTTATGGCAGGGTGTCCATTTGATTTGGATAAACAATTAATAATTCTTAAGGACTTCTGCTCTAACATGGGTATGAATTTTAACACGGATAAAACAAAGGTTATGGTTATCAAGTATGTTAGAAAAATAGGATCGTAGAGCAATAACAATAAACAAGATGCAAACACATTACAATAGAGACACCAATATAGCGTGGTTGACCCAAGATGGGCTACGTCCACAAATAAATTGTCAATCCTTATTATTATACCATCCAACAAATGAAGGGATACAACCTACAGCACATCCACTGCAACTTCCTCTTCACTCTCTCACAATCTCGCTCACACAATCATAGAGATATTTACAATGCTACAATACACAGCCGTATTACAATGCCTTCCTTTTAAAGAGTGATTACCATAGGAAAATGCTATGGAACACCCAATACCATGGGCCCATAAATCATTCATTATTGACCAAGTTATGACTATGAAATTACAACATTTTACAAGGCATGTTTTCTGAAATTTTCACTATGGGGGCGCTGCCCCCGAACCCCTGCCGGGGGGATCCCAAACTAGTCGTCGCCCCCCATGGAAACTATTTTGGGGGGGAATCCCCCCCAAACCCCCCCATCATGGGATAGGATCTAGACACTGTTGAAACACAACCAACAATATCCCACTTGGAGACTGATCACAGCAACTCCATCGCTGCTCCACTTGTTGGACTATGCTTTGAACATTGAATCTGGAAAATTTATCATCTTCACCTTCATGCTTGAAGGCCAACTGAAACCGCGTAGGAAATTAGTTTCTCTTTGGTTACTACCTTTATCAACATGTCTGTAGGATTATGGCTAGTGTGTATCTTTTCCAGCTTCAACAGTTCATCTTCCATAACAGACCATATGAAATGGTACTTGAGTTGTACATGTTTAGTATTGGAATGGAAGGTGGAGTTATTTTCAAGATGAATGGTACTTTGGATGTCACTATACAACCTGTTATTCTCCTGCTTCTTACCCAATTCCTCCATGAACCTTTGTAACCAAATCATCTCTTTACTAGCCTTTGTAGCAACAACATACTCTACTTACGTTGTTGAAAGTGAAACAACCTTTTATAGTTTTGAAATCCAACTTACTGTTGTTCCACCTACAGTAAAGACATACCCTGTGGTGCTCCTCCTGGTATCTTTATCGCCTGCCATATTTGCATTAGCATATCCCTATAGAAAAGTGTCTGAACCTCCAAAACATAATGCATGAGTGGTAGTACCTTCAAATACCTGAGAATCCATTGTACTTCCTTCCAATGTTATTTACCTAGATTGTTCATCTACTTGCTCACAACTCCCACTGTGTGTGTAATATCTGGTCTTGTGCACACCATGGCATACATCAAGCTGCCAACTGCTGATGAATAGGGAACCCTGGACACGTAATCTATCTCTTCCTGTGTCTTGGGACACATCTCCTTAGTTTGAAATGGTTGGACAAAGGTGTACTAACTGTTTTGCATTTGTTAGGAACCCATGTCAACCCTTCTTTTTATTTTGTTAGTATATTGTTGTTGGACACATATGCTTTGTAAGTCGTCTCGTAGTATTTGTTGATCCATAGTTTGTATTATTGTTGTTGGATGCATATGCTTTGTAAGTCATCCCGTAGTAATTGTTGATCCATAGTTTGTATTGGCCCATGGTTTGTATTGACACATGGTAATGACCCATGGTATTGGAACCTAGACTTAGTATATAAGTTTGTGTTGAGACCAATGAAGGTACCATGAAGTTATTTGTATTGAGATTGCTCAAAGGAGGTTTCCCCCTCAAAGTGGTCTGTGATCAATAAAAGCGATTCTAAGTTCTGTTATTTTTGTTATATTGTATATTTTCATTAATTAATTGTTGCAGGTTCTTCACATCTGGTATCAGAGCACTTTCTTGGGCTCATTGGGTGGAATTTCTGCCAAATTTTTTTTCGCATCTGTTGCAATTTCGGATCTGGGAATAATCCCTATCCTCTTAACTGTGGAAATTACTTGGGCATAAGACCTAAAACTCATTGTGAGGAGTACCATAGGAACCCCAAAGTAGATGGCCCATTGAGAGGACCTACCAATGAAAAGGGCAACAACCCCTACCTGATTGACTAGTTCTTGCCCGTGAGGTAAACCAAGAGCTGTCGTTTGTGGCAAAGCGGTTATCAATTTTACCTGAGCCGTGGAGTGAGGGGTATTGCTCCAATACGCAAGCCATCAGACATCATTGGTGGTCGAGTGAAACCCCTAAACTGTTAGGAAGCAGAACATACCTAGGGTCCATATCTATTTTCAACTGAATTGTTGCCGATCACTTCCGCGCCGTTTCAAATCCATTCCAAGTTGTTTCAGATCCATTATGAAATCCGTTCCAAATCCAGCCGTTTCAGATCTATTTTGAAAGTCGTTTCATATCCATTTGGCGTCATTTCAAATCCATCTGTTGTTGATCACTTCCACGTCATTGCAGATCCATCTATTTCCGATCCCTTCTGCGCCGTAGCAGATCCACTCTGAAAAAATTAAAAAAAAAAAAATTTATGTTTTTTCGCCATATCTCCCTTGTTTTCACTCTATTTCCCTTGAAACTTCCCTAACACCCCTGTAATCTCATTCTGCATCTTTCATTCCTGAGGACCCTATCCCAAATTCCACTTCCCAAAGCCAGAAATCTCACATTTGTCTATTATTAGGGTTTGACATAACTTCTTTAATTTTCACCCAATCACCTTCAAATTTTGCCACCGTGTTCATTCCCTATTTATGCTTCTTTGTCCCTCTCTGACAATTTTTTCCATTATTTCACCCTGCTTCTGAAATCCTCATTTTTTGCTTCCATATCCATTCGATAATGTCCAAAACCTAGTCAAACCCCAATTACTTATCAGAGTTTTTCCCAAATCCAAATTTCCCTTTACTAAATAAGGTTTTGTTTGTGTTTTTCTACCCACTCCCCCCCCCCAAAAAAAAACTCCTGGTTATGGTTGTCACCCGCACAGGAGCAAAAACCATGGAGGAAGCACTTGCAACCATCCAAACAAAACTCTGGGATCTAGATGAAAAATTTCTCGACCTCCATCTTCAGCATTCAGCCATGACCAAAAAACGACAGTCCGAGTCTTCATCAGACAATGGGTTCTCTTCTTCCAGCAACTTTCGTGGTCCGAAGCTTGATTTTCCTCGCTTCAATGGTACTGATTCGACTGGATGGATCTATCATGCAAAACAGTATTTCAGTCTGCATAATACTTTTGATGTTACCAAAGTTCCACTTGCATCATTTCGTTTAGAACAGGAAGCTCTTCAATGGTACCGTTGGTAGATCAAGGCTCATGAAGAGCCAAAATGGCTAGATTTTTTTCAGCTCCTTTTGCAATGATTTGGTCCTAGTGCTTTTGATGACTTTACAGGAGCCCTCACTAAACTTCACCAAATTGGCACTATGAGAGAGTATTAGACAGAATTTGAGAAACTAGCCAATCACACAGAAGGATTGTCTAATGAATTCTACAGGAGTTGTTTCATCAGTGGTCTTAATGATGAAATCCACTCAGAGGTTAGAATTTTTTGTCCCAACACAATGATGGAAGCCCTGGGGTTGGATAATATGGCAGAAGACAAGATTGCATCCCAACAGTGCTCCAAACCCTCTTCTGTCCCCTTCCAAAATATGGGTTCTCAATGACCTCCCATCCCGCCAGCTCCTCGACCAACTCCTATCAAGCATTTGTCTGAAATAGAGCTGCAGGCACGCAGAGAAAAAGGGCTTTGTTATAATTGTGATGAGAAATTCACCCCGGGACATAGATGTGTTCAGTAAAAGCTCTATCTCTTGGATATGGATTCTACGCTTGCCTCTAAAATTGGTGAAGAAGTTCCAGATACAATGGATTATCTGGTCAACATTCAGGAGCCACTTATTGACCCCCCATCTCAGGATGACCAACCAGAGATATCTCTCCATGCTTTATCCATTGTCAGCACCCCCCAAACAATGTGGGTAAGGGATTACCTCAAGAAGCTTCCTTTTACAGTACTCATTGATTATGGTAGCACTCATAACTTCAATGACCCCCGGATCACCAAACAAGCTGATTGTTTTGTCCATCCTTGCTCCAACTTTGAATTCATGGTTGCCAATGGGGGCACCTTACCTTGCAAGGGAAAGTGTCACAATGTGTGTATCTCTCTGGAATATTATAACATGCGCTCTGGCATGTTTGCCTTGTCCTTAGGTGGATATGATATGGTTTTGGGTTTTCAATTGTTACGCACACTTGGCCCCATCTTATGAGATTTTGCTGAACTTTGGATGCAGTTTTCAGTCAATGGGACACAACAAAAATTTATGGGCTTACAACCAGGGTCTCTCTACATCATCAGTTCACATCGCCTAGAAAAGATCCTTAAAAAGAATTCACATGGTGTCATCGCTCAGCTCCATTCCATTCAGATGCCCCCATCAACGGTCTCCACTACTTCCTTGGATAGCTATGCAGGTGTCTTTGCTGCACCAGTGGGCTTGCTGCCTTCAAGAGACTTTTCTGGTAAGCATTTAGCCACATCTACATCTCAGCAGGAAATGATGGCTATTTTGCATGCAGTACTGAAGTGGCAACCATCCCTATTAGGGAATTATTTCTACATCAAGACCGATCTCCAGAGTCTAGAAAATTTTCTCGAACAACGGGTCTCCTCCCCAGCACACCTGAAATGGGTTATCCAACTCATCGATTATGACTATGTGATAACTTACAAGAAGGGTAAGGAAAATATGGTGGCAGATTCTCCTTCTCGCACATTTGATGACCTAGTTTCTCTTACAGTTATTTCTCTGCTTGTTCCAAACTGGTTGCAATCTGCTCAACAGGGCTATTTCTTCTATGAAATCCATGCTTCTTCATCGGCATGGCACTCTGGGCTCCTCAAAACGTATGACCAGGAACAATGTAAATTATTTTGGTAGGGACTGAAAATGATAGTTCCACAGATGGTGGTTGACTGTGATACTTTCCAGGTCAACAAGGGTGAAACGACACTCCTTTCAAGACTGCTCGAACCCTTTCCCATCCCTACACAGATTTGGACAACTATTTCTATGGATTTCCTAGAAGCGCTCCAGTGGTACAGTACCACGTCTACAAGGACACCATGTGAAGCAGTCTATGGACAGGCACCGTCAGTTCTTCTTTCATACACCCTCAGCAGCTTTCCAGTTCCGGAAATTGACTCGGTTCTTCGAAACCGCGATCAGATTCTTCTCATTCTGCAGGACAATCTTCACATGGCAAGAATTCAACTAAAACAATAAGCCGATCAGCACCGTTTAGAGCGCACTTTTCACGCATATGATATGGTTCTTCTTCGTTTACAGGCTTCCAAGCAATCCTCCTGAAACTCAAAAGGCGTTAGTGGCCCGGAATGCAACCCGAGGATGCTACAGGGGAACCACTCCTTGCAATCCTCCTAAAACTCAAGATGAAAATATTCTACTACCACTAGACTTAAAATAGTTAAAATTGAAGTCATTTTAACAATAGGAGAAAATATTTCATCAAAATCTATACATTTCTTCTGTGCAAACCCCTTTACAACAAGTCTGGTGATGTATCGCTTCTTTCCTCCATCTTCTTCCTTCAACCTGTAACCCATTTATTCTATAATGATATTTTATCTACAGGAAACTGAACCAAATCCCAAGTCTGGTTTCTTATCAATGAGTCCATCTCCTCATTCATGCATTGCTCCCACTTCTTTCGAGTTTCCACCTTTATTTATTTTTCATAACATTCAGGTTCACTAGAATCAATCATCAATAAATAATACAGTGAAGGAGAGAATTGTTCAGGGGGCTACTTAATCTAGTATATATTCTAACACTTCTAGGAGTTTGAGATACCTGCTGATGTTCTTGATTTTCCGACACCTTTGGAATTTCATTTTCTTTGATTTCATCAAGCACTATGTACTTTGTGTTTTCCTTTTCTTATTTCTTTCCCTACAACTGATCTTTATACATGACCCTTTTCTTGAATACCACATCTCCACTCCTAATTATTTTTTTATTTTCATAATCCCATAAGCGCTAACCAAATTCATCAACCTCGTATCCAATAAAGGTACATTTCTTGGATTTAGCCTCAATCTTTGTTCTATTTTCTTTATTAATATGGACAAATTCTTCACAACCAAAAGTTCTCATAAAAGAGTGGTTTACCTTTTTACCTGTCCATGTCTCCTATCAAATACCACCATCCAAAGCACTTGAAGGCCCTCTGTTTATTAAGTAAACAACCCTCTATTTATTAAGTAAACAACAGTATCTACAACATCTTCCCAAAACTGTAAGGGAAACCCTGAATGCAATCTCATACACCTTGCATGCTCCATGATTGTTCTCTTCATCCTTTCTGACACACCATTTTCTTATGGTGTTCCTGGGACCATCTTCTCTCTATGAATCCCATGGTATGAACAGTAACTATCAAACTCCTTGCTACAATATTCACCTCCATTATCAAATTTGAGACTCTTCAACTTTTTTCCTATCTCATTCTCAACCAAAGCTTTCCATTTCTTAAAAGTAGCAAACACATCAGATTATTGTCTAGTGTAATAAAACCAAGTTTTTCTAGTTGCATCATCAATAAAAGTAACATAATAATGAGAGACACCAAGATATTGTACCTGAATCGATCCCCATACATCTGTATGTACAATCTCAAACTTTTCACTCTTCTTCTGTTTCCAGACCCTAAGAAATCCAACTCTCTTATGTTTTCCATAAACACAGTTCTCACATAATTCCAAACTTACTTACTTCAAATCTGGCAGCAACTTCCTTGAGTGGAGAATATGCATCCATTTCTCACTCATGTGGCCAAGCCTATGATTTTACAATGTTGTATATGTTCCTATGGAGGCCAAAGAGATAGAACAGTCAGTATTATGAGGACATAAATACAACATACCTATCCTGTCTCCTTTTTCTATCACCATTGATCCTTTAGTGATCTTCCACCATGTTTCTCCAAACGTAGATAAACAACCACCATATCCCAACTTCCCTGTAGAGATCATATTTATTTTCATAGCAGGAATATGCCTTACATCTTTCAATATCCATTCACCATTCTTTAACATTATCTGTACCTTAACCAGTCCAACAATTTTACATGGTTCATCATCACCCAATAAAACATGTCCAAAATATCCTGGAACATAATCATGAAAGAATTTCCTATAGGGTGTAGCATGATATGAAGCCCCTGAATCTACTACCCAATAATCACTAGTATTATCTAATGCAAGAATCAAAGCATCTTGGAACACATCACCTTCTACATTTGCTTCCTGGGTAGTCTCATGCTGTCCATCTCCTTTCTTCTTTAGAGATCTGCAGTTTTTCTTCAGATGTCCTCTCTTTCCACAGTTCTAGCGCTCTATCTTTCCCAATTTGGAATTGGATCTGCCCTTCTTAGAATTTATGCGATTACCTGAGCTCTTTACTCTCTCCCTTTGTCTTCCCCTACACTCCATGGTCAATGCATTACCTGATGTCTCACCTATGATTTTACTTCGCATTTCCTCGCTAAGAATAATACCACCAACATCATCAAATTTCAAAGTGTTTGAACCAGAGACAAAGTTACTTACAGCCATGACCAAGTCGTTCCATCTTTCTGGCAATGAACACAAGATTAGAAGAGCCCTAACCTCATCATCAAAGTTCACTTTTACAGAACTTAGCTGATTTGTAATCGTATTAAATTCATTTACATGATTAGAAATAGATCCACCTTTTGACATCTTCATATTAAATAAACGCTTCACTAAACATCCCTTGTTGGAGGCCAAGGGTTTTTCATAAAGATTTCCCAATGCACTCATCAGACCCTTCGTTGTCTTTTATTTTGAAATATTAAAAGCCACCGACAAAGCCAAGTACAACTACATTGTTCCCAGTGCCTTTCTATTAAGAACCTCCCATTCTTCATCCTTTATAGTTGCCGACTGTTTTTCTTTTCCTCCTAATGGTACGAATGAATCCTTCTGGTACAGATAGTCCTCCATTTGCATCTTCCATAACTGGTAGTTTTGGCCATTAAATTTCTTGACCTTAAACTTTCCTTCTTCCTCCATTGCTCCCACTCGAACCAGGAACCCTTCTTTCCTGCGAGTTTATCTGCCAAATAGACCTTTTCCTCTGATACCAATTGTTAGAAAAACAGGATCACAGAGCAATAAAAATAAACAACATGCAAACACATTACAAGAGAGACACCAATATAACATGGTTCACCCAATATGGGCTACATCCACATAGAAATTTTCAGTCCTTATTATTATACCATCCAGAACATGAAGGGATACAACCTGCAGCACATCCGCTAAAAATTCCTCTTCACTCTCTCACAGTCTCACTCACACAATAATAGAGATATTAACAATGCTACAATATGCAACCGTATTACAATGCCTTCCTTTTAAAGAGTCATTACCATGGAAAAATACTATGGAACACCCAATACCATGGGCCATAAATCACCCATTATTGACCAAGTCATGACCATGAAATTACAACATTTTACACGGCATTTTTTTTTTAAATTCACTACGGGGCACTGCCCCCAAACCCCCGCCAGTGGGGGGGCTCCCAAACTAGTCTTTGCCCCCCCTGGACCCACCATGGTGACTATTTTGGGGGGGAAATCCCCGCCAAACCCCCCCGTCATGGGATGGGTTCCAGACATGGCTAAAACACAACCTCTGAATAAGGAAGATCAGGCTCCAAAACCAGCAAAGTACAAGAAGGTCACTTACACTAATTTTGTGTATGACAATATCAATCTATAAGAATTGTCATCTTATAAATATCTAGGAATTGATATTCATCACAAGATCAATTGTAACTATAGAATTGAGAAAAGGGATTAAAAGAGGGTGGAAAGCTTATTTTGGTCTTGAAAACAATTGTAAATAAACAAACCTTGTGGTGTGGGATAAAAATAAGTTCCTCTTTGAAACTCTTGTTACTTTTGTTATCTTGTACGGTTGTGAGGTTTGGGGTTGCGGTATCTCTAGAGAGCCTTGGATAAATATTGATCAAATCCAAAATCATTTTATAACCTATAACCTTCAATTGGATATGGTGCTCTTCAATCGGTATATGGTTCTCTTCAATTGGATATGGTATATGGTCCTCTTCTATTGGATATTCTTCATCATTACTCAATGAATTCAAGGTGCTCCTCAAGTGAATGATGGAGCTGGCCCATTGAAGTCTTCAATTGGATATGGTGCTCTTCAATTGGAGATGGTATATGGTCCTCTTCTAATATATATTCTTCAACATTACCCAATGACTCCAAGATGCTCCTCAAGTGAATGATGGAGATGGCCTATTGGATTCTTCAATTGGATATGGTTCCCTTCAATTGGTATATGGTCCTCTTAAATTGGAGATAGTCTATGGTCCTCTTCTATTGTATATTATTCAACATTTATATATGACTTCAAGGTGCTCCTAAAGTGAATGATGGAGATGGCCTATTGGATTCTTCAATTGGATATGGTTCTCTTCAATTTCTATATGGTGCTCTTCAATTGGAGATGGTCTATGGTCCTCTTGTCTTGAATATTCTTCAACATTGCTCGATGACTTCAAGGTGCTCCTCAAGTGAATGATGGAGATGTCATATTGGAGTCTTCAATTGGATATGGTGCTCTTCAATTGGAGATTGGATATGTTCCTCTTCTATTGGATATTATTTAACATTTCTCAGTGATTTCAAGGTGCTCCTAAATTCTTAGCAACTAAATGATGGAGAATGTCAAATGTTATGATCAAATTGAGAGATTTATTTCCTTCCTTCCTGGACAAAGCATGATTCCAACTGTAATTTTTTGTTCAACCTGTTAGAGTGATTATTGAATATGAAAAAAAATTGTCTATATCATATATGTGTGCATTTTCTAACATTAAAGGTGTTTGTTGCATGGATATTGCACATTTCTAGTGGAATTTACACAACTATTGCATAGTTGCAGTATAACAAAATGTGCATCCATTTTCACTCAACAAAATGCATACAAATTATGTTTTTAAGTATAATTTGACCTTCCTAACACCCCCCCTCTCTCCCTCTCCCAAACCCTTAACAACACCCCCTCTCTCTCTCACCCTCCTCCCCTACTCCCCCTTCCCATAATCCCCCCTCTATCTTTGTCGTGATCCTAATCCCCCTCCCCCATACCACTATCCACCCCCCCATCTCTCTCTCCCTCTCTCTCTCTCTCTCTCTCTAACCCAAAACCACCCACTCCTCACCTATACCTCATGTTCTCTCTCAGCTCCCTATTCCTCCCCAAAACCATAACCCCCTTAATATATATCTCTTTGTATGCCCCAAACTCCCTCCTCCCCTCTACCCTACGATGGAACCTCCTCCCTCTGACCCTTTTTAAACCCCCCCACCCTTGAGCTCTCTCTCTCTCTCTCACTCACTCTCTCTCTTTCATACTCTTATACCAACCCCTCTATCCCTCTCCCACAAGCCCCTAACATCCCTCTCCCTACTCTCTCTCTCTCACCCTCATTCCTCTCCCTTACCTGTCACCCCCATCTCTTTCTCTCCCCAGAACCCCAATCCCCCGCTTACCTCTCACCCCCATCTCTTTCTCTCCCTCTCACCCCTTGGAAATCCCTTGACCTCTAACCCCCTCGTATATATCTCTCTCTCTCTCTCTCTCTCACACACACACACACACACACACACACACAATAATGTACCAAACATGATTGATGATACACTAACTCACTCTCCTACAATACTGAAAGAAAAACAATGAACTCTGGTGACTAGATTGACTGTAGGTAGGAAAAATCAAAGGAATCTGGAAGGGGTGGGGATCATTCTAGTTGATAGAACCTTTTCACAATGTACTAGCACCATTAATGTTTTGAACATCGGCCAGGATGAAGTCTACTCCAAGGCTCCTGGGCACCCCAGCATATGCAAACTAGAAATTCAACTAAGCATTGACTGAGAATCAACGGTGAGGGATTTTTACTGATGGATGATAAATAACATTAAATAACAGTCAATTAAAAGCCTAGGTTTTCTCCATCAATTTTGGGAAGGTTCTGAGGAGGTCTCACAAACATACAAGAAACATTTCCTTCTAGGATTAAACAACAAGGCCAAATTCAAGAATTCCCAAACAGTCTAGGAAGCTCATGAATTTAGTATATTAATCTTGGAATGAGTCATGTGTCATATATATTAACATCATAAATAGAAATCACTTCATTTGGACCAATACTCATTCATTTACCAAACAAGTCTTGAAAACTAGGTCAATTTCATTGAAATCTAAAATAGGTGCAAGAAGAGGTATTGGAATCATATTTTTATTCAGAATTGACATTAGAGGTCCATATTATAGTCATATCACCCATCAGTATCTTATTCATACATAAGATAGTTCTTAGGAAAGACATACATCATGAAGGACGAGGAAAATACTCATATATCTGTATGGAGAGATATCAAATCTCTGTTACAGGCTTGTAATACATTGGTGCAGACTTTGGGACCTGAAATAAGATCAATGAAAATGGATGAATACCATCATCCTCTCATAGGAAGCATGGGCACATCTCCCATATTGGACTAGGGACACATCTCCCAAGTCACTGAGGCACAATTGCACTCACTCGAATTCTTCAACTGTCAAAAGATGTGATAGTGGTGCACTCTCCTTATTTTATAGATGAAATATTACTTGAGGATCAAGTATCCTAGGCTAATTCTCCCTCATGGATGGATAAGGAAAGCTTTCTTTCATCCTTTTCTCCTTTTCTTCTTTGCTTTCTGATTTTACCTTTTCTGCTTTAGATTTTCTATCATGCTTTGCTTTTTACTGCTTTTTCTTGCTTTTATGCCTTATCCTTATTTTCTATCTTTATCCTGCTTTTTTATTTTGTGTTGCTTTCTACTTTATGTTTCTTTTCTTGAGTTTTTGTTTCCTTTCTTCTTTGTACCATCTTTCTTTCTTTTTCCTGATTTTCTAGCTTTGGATACTTTCACCTATCTTTTCTTGCAATTCATCTCTTTGGTCAACCTTATCCTGTAAGCCACACTTGTGGAGCATTATCCACTTTATTTCAAAATAAAAATACTCAGTTGATGAAAAATAATTATTCTTAACTTCATATCAAACTTTAGGAAAAATAAACCACACTCCTTAATTAGTTAAATGCCTGAACTTCCAAAATTATCCCCAAGTAAATGAAGAGTGTATCCTCAACCCAAGGGATTGATTGGGTTAGGAACTTAATCCAATAATCATCATTGAGGGGACATGACAGTCCTCCCCTGCCAATATTGCTTTTCCTCAAGCAATTTCAAACTGTGGTGATGTAAGATGTGTTCTCCTTCCCAAGTAGCATCCTCACTAGGTAGTCCTTCCCATTGCACAAAGATTTTTTTAATGATTCTGCTTCTTAGCTTCTTCTCTCGAAATTCCAAAATATTATCTGGAACTAACAGAAAATTTCCTTCATCATCAAGGGGAGGCAATTCTTTTCAAACCTTAACTTGCTTCCCTGTTTCCTTCTTCTAGCTCATAAGCCACTTCCCTTATATTCCTTAGGACTTGGTAGGGACCATAGAACCTTGGATGCAACTTCTCATCCCCTTTATACTTCAATGAGGACTATCTATAGGTATGCAACCTCAAATATACTAGATCTCCTACTTGGAAGGTTCACTCCACTCTATACTTGTCTACATGCACCTTTTTCCTATTATGTGCTACCCGCAAGTTGTCTTTGAGAGTTCTGAGTATGTCTTGACTCTCTTGGAGCCAGTCCTTTGCCTTCTGTGTCTTGCAATCACCAAATATCAGTTCATAAAAGTGAGTGCATAATATCCATATAGGTCCTTGAATGGTGACATTCCAATTGAAAGATGAAAAGTAGTATTGTAACAAAACTTCCCAAATGGAGCCAAGTAATCCATGACTTTTGCTGACCAGTAACATAGTTTATCAAGTATCCTTCCAGCCATTGGTTCACTCTTTCTATTTGAACATTAGTTTTTGGATGGTATATTGTACTCATGTCCAAACTTGTCCCCATTAACTTGAACAATTCTTGCCAAAAATTGCTAGTGAACTTGCTATCTCTATCACCGATGATGGACTTGGGTATGCAATGAAGTTTGAATACTTCTTTGATGAAACGTTCATCCACTTGGACGGCTGCAATATTAGTTTTGACAACAAATAAATGTGCATATTTATTCAATCTATCAACAACAACACAAATATTGTCTTTACCTTGGCTTTTGTAAAGCCTCGTGATGAAATCCATCGATACACTTTCCCATTTCTGCTCAGGAATAGGAAGTGGTTGTAAGAGTCCAACTATATGAGTATACTCTACTTTTTTTTGCTGACATGACACACATGATCTAACATAATCCATCACTTCCTTATTCAAGCCTTTCCGAGAGAACCTTTCCTGTATGTCTTCACAAACCCCGGATGTCCTGCTAGGGGCACATCATGAAAAGCCTCTAGGATATTCTTCTTTAATGAGGATTATGGAACTGAAAGGATCCTATCCTTATGATAGATGATATCATTGAGAATATTGTAAGTATCATCATGAATTAGTCCATCAAATAAATCACAAGCAAACTGATTCTTTGTATACTCTACTCCTAGTTGTGATTTCCAATCATCATGAAAATTTATCAATGCAGAGGTTGGTTTTCTATAAAGTGCATCATCTATAGTGTTTATCTTACCCTTCTTGTATTCAATGTCAAATTCAAATGCTGGTACCTTTCTTACCCACTTTTGTTGCCTATCATTCAACTTCTTTTGGGTTAGGAAGTGTCTCCAACTGTTATGATCAATCTTGATGATGAACTTACCACCCACAAGATATTTTATGAACTTGACTAGCACATGCATGATGGATAGCATATCCTTATCATAAACTAAATATATCCTCTCATGGGGCTGCAACTTCCTACTTTCAAAGTCTATGGGATGCTTTTTTTGCATCAAGACTCCTCCAATCCCATTCCCTAAACCATCACATTCAAGAACAAAAGGTTGAGATAAATATGGATGTGCAAGAATAGGACAACTACTCATTAACTCATTCATCTTATTGAATTATTGTTCATCCTCTTCTGACCAATTCAAGGCTCCCTTCTTAGTGAGGTCTATCAATGGAGATGTCAACTTTGAAAATCCTTTGACAAACTTCCGATAGTAAGTGCATATCCAAATAAATCCTCTCAATTCAGTCAGATTTTTAGGACTTGGGTAATCCAAAATGGTTTGGATCTTCTCCATGTGAACCTTAACTCATTCTTTCCCAATCACATGACAAAGATACAAAATATAAGTCATTGCAAACTCGCACTTGGATATTTTTGCATATAAATACTGATCTACCAAGATTGTTAGTACAACATCCAAATGGTGCAAATGGTCCTCCCAATTTCAACTATAGATTAATATATCATCAAATAAAACAATGACAAACTTACAGATCTTCCTGCTAAACACTATGTTCATTCAAGATTTAAAAGTTGCAAGTGCATTAGTTAGGCCAAAATGCATAACCAAGAACTCAAAGTTCCCATGATGACATCGAAAAGATGTCTTCTATATGCCCTCCTCCTGCATAATGATTTGATGGTAACCAAAGTGGGGGTCAATCTTTGAAAAGTATTTGGATCCATGTAGTTCATCCATCATCTCATCAATCCTTAGGATGGGATATCTATTATTGATAGTCTTCTTGTTGAGAGCTCTGTATTCTATGCACATGTGCATGGTCCCATCTTTCTTCTTCACAAGGACTACAAATGATGCAAAGAGACTTGAACTCGGTCTAATGAATCCCAAGTCAAGCAGTTCCTTGATGGTTCACTCTATCTCATCCTTGAATCTTTTTGGGTCTTGTAACGATGGAATTTGATAGGTGATGTGCCTATCTCCAACTCAATTCTATGCTCCATTACTCTATCAGGTGGCCTACCATGAGGAAGGTCCCCAAATAACCTATTATGCTTTTGGAGCAATTTCCGAATGTCTTCTAGATATTGTGTTACTTCTGAATAGGTGCCTTTAGTGGTGATTAGGAATTTTACAGCCCACTCAATGTCTCCATGCCTCAGTAGGGAACTCATACTATGTGCACTCACCACTTGTTTTAGGTAGGTGTTGATTCTCATCAGCACTACCTCCTTTCCACCTTCACCTTGGAAATTCATCTCAGGAATTTGGTAGTCTATTGTGTGCTTCCCAATGGAATACAACCATTGTACTCCCAAAACCATGTTAGTATCAACCACATCCACAACATAAAAGCTATCTATAATAGTGTGATCTCCTATAGTAATTTGCAATTTAGGAATCCATCTAGAACAATCCATAGAATGATTACCTGGAATGATAACAGTGAAGCCTCCAAATTTCTCAGTAGGTAGCTTCCTTATTTCAACCAAATATGAATCAATGAATTTATGTGTTTCTCCTCCATCCACTAACACAGTGACTGATTTCCCTTGAACCACTCCTTTGAATCTGAGAGTGTGGAAGCAAGGCACTCATGAAAATACTACAATTTTTCTCACCTAAGGGGTATGTTATTCTTCTGCAGTCTCATAGGCCGCTTCAACATCGGTTGGGGCCTTGTCTTCTTCGTCCTCATATTCTCTCTTTGAATAAACTTCAATATAGTGTGCTTTTCCTTTAGCACATATGTCTCCTGAACCCATGGTTCCTAATAGGTGAAACACAACTTCCTTCTTCTCAATTCATCTCTATCTTTGGAGTAATTGTCCTTCTTGAAATTTCCAAGAGGACTCTTCATGGGTGGCCTTTGATTCTTGAATTGAGTAGGAGCAACAATTCTAGGAAGAAATCTTGTCCTCGGAATAGAGTCTTGAAAATCTCTTGTTCTTCTCAATGCATCTTCCAAGGTAGAGGGTCTGTAGGCCTTCACCAAACCTTTCAAAGATTCTGCTAACCCTTCAATGAACAACATGATCAATCAAGATTCTAATGTATCAGTGACCATCACAGCTAATTTTTGAAACTTAGATATGTAGCCTTTAGGAGTCGTAGTTTGCTTCACATGCGCTAGTTCTCTTAAGGTCATTTCAAGATCTCTCTTTTGAATCTTTCAGCCAATCTTCTTGTGAACTCTTCATAAGTGGTCACTTGATCATGCCCAATTGTTTTCAGACCATGAAACCACCAATCATTGGCTTCACCATCTAAGTGTAGAGTATCCAACTTGACAACATCTTTCTCAGCCATTGGATTCAACTGAAAATATGTATCTATCTTTTGAATCCAAAAGTTAGCAGTGCACTTTTGTGAGCCATCAAAGTAAGGAAAATAAATCTTGCCAATAGAATTTCTTAACTCATAGTTCTAATTTGGCATCCTAAAACTTCCTCTCGAATTGGTCTTGTATTGAAGATCACAAAAATATCTAAATGGAAAGGCTCTTCTACATTCTTCATTCAATGTGAGGTAGTCAACATATTTATCCTCCCATGAAGCAAGACCTTCATTTAGAACATCAGGTTCCTCCCTTTGCTCTTCAGTAAACTTGGGAATAGTAGGGATTGATTTGTGCAGAGACTCCATCTTGAATTCATCGGGGTGATTGTGAGGCCGAATTCTTGAGAAAATAGAACCACTGCTAATCTTCCTTTCACCATGTTGGGAACCATTACTTCTCCCCTCTCCATTTTTGCTTCCTAGATCCTAAGCTAAGAATTCTCAGGTCTCTTTTCTAGATTGGAAAATGTTGTGGGATATGTATTGTAAGCCTCTCATCATGATTTTAACAAAGAGTTTGAAATAATATTTCTCTTCATTGTGAGACATATCTGATTCTCCTTGTAACTTGCCTTCAGTAGAATTTACTTATTCTCCCTCTTCTTCCTCTGTCAGAGGATCTTTCTTCTTAGAATCTGAATGTCTTTTAGAACTCATAGAAATATTTCAAGATAATTTTCAGAGGACCATGCTCTAATTTCACTATAATGTACCAACTAGGACTAATGACACACTAACTCACTCTCCTACAAGACTCAAAGAAACACAATGAACTCTAGTGACTATTTTGACTATAGGTAGGAAAAATAAAAGGACTCTGGAATGGATGAGGATCATTCCAACTAATACACCCTTTTCACAATGTACTGGGACCATTAATTTTTCAAACATCATCCAGGATGAAGTCTGCTCCAAGGCTCCTGGTCACCCCAGCATATGCAAACTGGAACTTCAACT
Source organism: Larix kaempferi (assembly GCA_027924585.1). NCBI lineage: Eukaryota > Viridiplantae > Streptophyta > Pinopsida > Pinales > Pinaceae > Larix > Larix kaempferi. The sequence continues at coordinate 1,797,437 of BSBM01000916.1, read as the reverse complement.
AAGCATTGAATAAGAACCAATGGTGATGGATTTTGACTAAGGGAGAATAAATAACATTAAATAATATTAAATTAACATCATAATTTCTCTCCAGCAAGTTTGGGAAGGTTCTGAGGAGGTCTCACAAACATACAAGAAAAACTGCCTTCTAGAATTGCACAACCAGGCCAAATTTAGGAATTCCCAAATAGTCTGGGAGGCTTAAGAATTTTGTATATTAAGATTGGAATGATTCATGTGGCATATTAATCAACATAAGAAACATAAATCACTTCATTTGTACCAATACTCATTCATTTACCAAACAAGTTATGAAAACTAGCTCAATTTCATTGAAATCTAGACTAGGTGCAAGAAGAGGTATTGGGATCAGATTTTTATTCAGAAAAACTTCAGAATTGACATCAAAGGTCCATTATTATAGTCATATCATCCATAATTATCTGATTCATACATCATATAGTTCTTAGGAAAGAGATACATCAAGAACAATCTCTTTCATTAAGAAAGACTAGGAAAATACTCATTGATATGCATGGAGATCTATCAAATATATGTCACGGGATCATAATACATTGGTGCAGACTTCAAGACCTGCAATAAGATCAATTACAATTGATAAATACCATCATCCTCTCAGAGGAACTAGGGGCTTATCTCCCATCTTGGACTAGGGGCACATCTCCCAAGTCATTTAGACACAATTGCATTCACTCCAATTCATCAATTGTTAAAAGATGTGATAATGGTGCTCTCTCCTTCTTTTATAAATGAAATAAGACTTGAGGAGAAATTATCCTAGGCTAATTCTCCCTCACGGATGGATAAGGAAATATTGCTTTCATCATTTTCTCCTTTTATGCTTTAGCTTTTCTATCATGCTTTGATTTTTACTGCCTTTTCTTTTTTTTCTACCTTATCCTACTTTTATAGCTTATACTTATTTTCTGTCTTTATCCTTATTTTTGCTTTTGTGCTTCTTTCTACTTTATGCTACTTTTCCTGAGTGTTTGTTTCCTTTCTTCTTTGTACCATCTTTCTTTCTTTTTCCTGATTTTCTAGTTTTGGATACTTTCACCTATTGTTTCTTGCAAGTCATCTCTTTGGTCAACCTTATCCTCTAAGGCGCACTTGTGGAGAATTATCCACTTTATTTCAAAATAAAAATACTTATTTGATGAAAAATAATTATTCTTAAATGCATATCAAACTTTAGGAAAAATAAACTACACTCCCTAATTAATTAAATGCCTGAACTTCCAAAATTAACCCCAAGTAAATGAAGTTGTCTCCTCAACCCAAGGGATTGATTGGGGTAGATACTTAATCAAGTAATCATCATTGAGGGGAAACACACACACACACATTCCTACACATTTTCCTACCACTATCCCCCCGCTTCAATCACTCAACCTCGAACACCCCACCTGGCCCCTCTTGGTGTCAAGGTATCCTCTTAGATTTTGTTCAATCATCCTTGGTTGCATTGCTATAATTTAAAATCCAAAATATATTCTTCAGTGAAATTCATACTCCCCCTACCCCTAACACCCCCCTCTCTAGCTCTAACCCCCTAACCCCCCCACCCTCTCTCTCTAACTCTAACCCCATAATAGCCCCCATATCTATATACCTCTAAACCCTAACATGTTCCCCTCTCTGTACCTCTAACCCCCTAATAGCCCCCCCTCTCTCTATCTCTCTCACACTCCCCCAACCGCTAACATCCTCTCTCTCAATCTCTTTCATACTCCCCCAACCCCTAACCCCCCTTCTCTTTATCTCCCTCATATTCCCCCTACCTATAACCCCACCCTCTCTCTAACTCTCTCCTACTCCTCCTATCCCTAACCGCCTAACACCCCCCAATCTACCTCTAACCCCCTAACACCCGTCTCTCTCTCTACCTCTAACCCCTTAACAGTTCCCCCCTCTCTCTATCTCTCTCATACTCCCCCTACCCCTGAATCACCCCACTCTCTCTATCTCTCTCCTACTTCCCCTACCCTTAACACCCTCCCTCTCTACCTATAAACCCCTAACACTCCCCATATCTCTACCTCTAACCCCCTAACACCCACCCCTCTCTCTCTCTACCTATAACCCTCCAACATACCCCCTCTCTATCTACCTCTAACCCCCCTGCCCATCTCTCTCTACCTCTCTCATACTCCCCCAACCCCTAACCCCCCCTCCCTCTGTCTCTCTCATACTACCTTAATCCCCCCTCTCTATATCTCTTTCCTACTCCCCCTATCCCTAACCCCCTAACACCCACCCCTATCTATCTACCCCTAACCCCCCAACACACCTCTCTCTCTACCTATAACAACCCCCCTCTCTATATATCTCTCATACTCCCCTAGACCATATCCATCCTTCTCTATATTTTTATCCTACTCCTAATAGACTTATCTCTCTCATAATCCCCCTACCCCTAACATCCCCTCTCTCTATATCTCTCCTACTTCCCTGACACCTATCCCCTCTCTACCTCTAACCCCCTAGCCCCTTCCCCTCTATCTCTACCTCTAACCCCCTAACACCCCCCCTCTCTCTACCTCTAATAGCCCCCCCCCCCCTCTATCTATGTCATACTCCCCATACCCCTAACCCCCTCTCTATCTCTCTCCTACTCCCCCTACCCCTAACTCCCTAACACATTTCTACCTCTAACCCCCTAACCCTAAACTCCTCCTATCTCTCTTCGTCTCACTCCCTAACAACCCCCCTCTCTCTACCTCTAACCCCCTACCTCTAACCCCATACCCCTAACCCTCCATATCTCTATCGCTCTCCTACTACCCCTACCACTAACCTCCTAACATCCCCCTCTATCTCTACCTATAATCAGATATTACACCCCCTCTCTATCTCTCTCATACTCCCCCTAACCCTAACCCCCCCTCTAATTCCCCTCTTCTCTATATATATCTCCTACTCTCCCTACCCTAACCCCATAACAACCCCCCCTCTCTACCTCTAACCCCCTAATGCTCTCCCCTCTCTCTCTACTTCTATTCTCCTACCTCTAAGCCCCTAACACCCCCCGTCTCTCTATCTCTCTCCTACTCCCCATACCCCTAACACGCCCCTCTCTACCTCTACCCCCCCTCCACCTCTAATAGCTTCCCCCCCTCTTTGTATATCTATCATACTCCCCATACCCCTAACTCCCTGCCCCCTCTCTCTATATGTCTCTTACTCCCCCTACCCCTAACTCCCTAACACCTCTCTACCTATAACCCCCTACCACTAACCCCCCCTCTCTCTCTTTACCTCTCACTCCCTAATAGCCCCCCTCTCTCTACATCTAACCCCCAACCCCTAACCCACACACAGACTCTCTCTCTCCTACTCCCCCTACCTCTAACATCCCCACCCCTCTCTCTCTCCCCCAACCCCCTAACACCCCACTTCCTCTCTCTCTCTCTCGCTGTATATATATATATATATAACACATTTACACATCCCTACGCCTCCCCATACCACTAAACCCATTCCTAGCTCTCTCTCTATCCCCTCCTCTCCCTAACCCTTACTAACCCCCTCTCTCATTTTATCCCCTCCTCCACCTACCCCCAACTTCCTAACACCCTCTCCCTCTTTACCTATAACCCCCTAACACATTCCCTCTCTCTTTACCTCTAACACCCTAACAACCCCTCCTCTCTCTATCTCTCTCATATTCCCCCACCCTTAACCCCCTTCCCTCCTCTCCTACTCCCCCTAGCCCTAAACCCACTTCTATCTTTGTCTCTCCTAATCCCCTTTTTCATGCCACTAACCACCCCCCATATCACTCCCTATATCTCTTTCTATCTCTCTCTATTCCCCCCCCCCACTTCTCACTTATACCCCCCTCTCTCTAACCACCCTACTCCTACCCAAACCCCTAACCCCCTTGATTTCTATATCTTTCTCTCTTCTCTCACCCCCTTACTCTTCTCTTTCTCTATCTCCGCCCTTCCCCCTAACCTTTACTAATCCTTAGTGTCATATATACTATATTTGTATTGGTTATGGTTATAGTTCTTTAGTTATATATATATATTATATAGTTATATAATTATATAATATAGTTATATATCTTATATATCACGTGCACATTTTATAGTTCTATATCGCACACGTATTTTGTTTGCCACCAATTTTTTTGGTGAGAGTAAGAAATTTGAATTTAAATGAAACACGCTCACATTTCTTAGCACTATGACCAAGCTTTGTCACCTTTCCAGGTGTCATCCCTATTCCTATGTGTATGCTTCGGAGTTAGCTTCGGGTTAACCAAACTTGTGCTATGGAATATGGTAAACCATAGCCAATTGAGCATCTCACCTATTTTCTCAATATGTATGTGTTTTACCACTGTTATAGTATGCTACGCACAATATTTATTTATGAAGTTTTAAACCCAGATAGCATTTTTTTTAGAGATTCCAAATATGTAATTTGTTTTTAACCAACCTAGATCCAAATCCTAGGCTCTATCAAGCACTGAGAGGGATCAAATCTCCCGAGGTGCAAACCTCTCCTTGAATAGCTCCTTGAGTGCAATACCTGAGCCACATAATCCTAAGCTCTAAAGTCTCTAGTTTAAGTCTCATATTTACTTTTTACTTTGTATTATTCTTTTTTGTTTATGGCTGACATAATATTTATTACTTTTTACTTTGTATTATTATTTTTTGTTTACTTTGTATTATTTTGCTATGGACAAACACTCTAAAGTCTCATATTTACTTTTTACTTTGTATTAAAAGTAAAAAGTAAAGTCTCTAGTTCAAGTCTCATATTTACTTTTTACTTTGTATTATTCTTTTTTTGTTTATGGCCGACATAATATTTACCACCTAATCCTAAGCTCTAAAGTCTCTAGTTTAAGTCTTATATTTACTTTTTACTTTGTATTATTCTTTTTTGTTTATGGCCGACATAATATTTATTACTTTTTACTTTGTATTATTCCTTTTTTGTTTACTTTGTATTATTTTGTTACTCGACAAACACTACTGTGCTATAGAGCACCTCTCGGCGCAAAAAAAATATTTGTTTTCTATTTTTCTTGTGTCATTGCTCCGTAACTCAAAAAACACATTGTTAGTGTTTTTTCCTTAAATTTTTCGTTTCTCAAGCATTTAAAAAAAAAGTATGTTGCACTACTAGACACTGACCTCTACATGCTATAAAAAACCATTTCATGATCATTGCATTAAAAATATTCAAAAGATGCACCCACAATTGGCATACTGTTTTTGAGGTTCGATTACTTAGAATATTAAAAATAACGAAAGTTGCATGCAGCTTAGTCCTTGCCTTTAAGAATTTAAAAATAAAATGATAAACATCATTACTTTGAAATATATATATATATATTATTCAAATATAGTGAACCAAAAAACAAATAAATAAATAAACATTTTATATTTGTGGCTACCTGCACCTTGTACATATGGATACCTGGAAGTTCATATATAGTAGTCAAAGAATCCTCTTTTGCACAACTATGATATATGTAACTCTTGTTCATATTTTCTTGATTATTCCTTTATGCACAACAAATGTCTCATTTTCTGAATTGGACAATAATGATTCAATTATTCATTTGCACCTCTAAAATCTTAGTCCAAGGATAAGAGGTCAAAAGAACTATTTTTGTAATTTGTTTAGCTAAAAATGCCATATTAAAGCTCTCGAAACTCCAATGTCATGGGAAGGGATTCAATTTTTCATTCTTTATTTGGTCAACATATTACCTAAGGTTTTGTAAGGGGGAGCATAATACATTGTAAATGCTAACATTGATATAGATCTATCCTTCCTAGTTTTCTTATTGGTAGCATTTGTAAGATATTTTCTCCTATATTTTATAACAAATGGATCACTCCTATCTAAGGAATTATTTGATTGGCTGTCAAGGAATATGTGTGACCAAGTATGCTAGCTCAGAACAAATAATATGCATTAGAGGAAAACATGACCTTCACTGAGAAGGACCTAAGAAAAACTTCGATGGAAATTGGACTCTTGAAAGGTGGCGATGGGGAGCTGGACCCCTTTTTTGGGAATCTTTGTGTCAATTACACACCAACTGAGGAATAAATGAACAATATGGATGATGGTTTAAGTAGAAACATCCTCCATGGACCTTAGTATTCAGGAATTTCATGTGACAGTTCTTAGTTTTTTCACTCTTTGCATGAACACTTTTGTCTTTTATATAAGAAAATTAAATGAAATTCCAACCTCCTCTACAGGCCTTGTCTCTCCAATATTTCCATCCACCATTTTTTTTTTGGCTCTTTCCATGGAAGCCTTTCAATTTTCATACTTTTTTTTCAAATTAAAATAAATTTCAACTCTTCTAATATTCATCACCCCTAAGCAATGGTATAATTTGATGTCAGATAAAAAAAAATAGGATCTCAACACATTCTCTATCCTTTCAAAAATATTCTTCCCACAGATATAGCCAAGGAATTTTGGATATTTTGTGTAAGTACTATACACGCTTTTTTTTATTTGAGGGAAAGAAAAAAAACACATACTTTATCGCAAAGATTCCTTTACCTTCGTATGATTGAAACCCATCCTATGGACAAATTTAAAAGAAACAATGCTTGGCACCTTATTAACCTGAAAACCCTAATCTATGAGGTTCATGACAATAATGTTTACATTCTCATATTAATCCAACTTAAAGGCATGTGAATACTAAGAGCATCAACCCTCAAAAGATTGACAAGTTACAATTCTAAAATTTCACTTAAGCACCTAAATGTCAAGGTTATGTATGTGGTCATTTAAAAATTTATAAATATATTTCATATTTTATGACATTACTTCTTTAATCCAAATACAATTAACAATGACATACCCAGAACATCTCCATTGCTATTGTTATAAGGCAATTTGAAATTCCCTTTTTTCAAGTCCAATTCCACAAATAGATTCGAGCATTAGCCTATCGAAGTCAAAAGATAATGTAAACCTAATAACTACTTGGACTAGTGGCTCCACAATGCATACTATCAATCAATCTTCTTCTAAAGGAAGCCCTGCAAAATACAAAGGGCGATTTTTCCATAGTCTTGGATCTCTCCACCATGACATTGCCATTCCCTGATCGATTCAACATTGTTGTAGATGTTGGGAACTACACCAAACATTCAATGATTCAAACTCTATAAAAACCTTGGATTCTCCACATATTAACCCCTCTAAACGTTTCCATCCTTTGATTATTTCTACACATTAGAAATGAAAAATGGTTTAAACTTTCAATCAAGGATAAGTCTCATTATAATAGGAATGACAAGATTAAGTATATCATAGAAGATGCCATTAAAAAGGAGAATAATGAGAACTTGATTCGATGAGGCATAATTTTCAAAGAAATTTTTAGCCACACTTCATACATCTATGGAAATTAGAAACCCACTACACTAATCAACCGAAATCGAGAAAACTACAATCATTTAACCTTAAAATAGTTCCTACAGAATTTTCTCAAACAAATTCCTTGATCATCCAACAGATTATTAGATCCACAAGCGATCTAATATCATTTCCCTTCATTGATCCTTCTTGTTGAATGTTCAAGGAGAACCTAAATGGAAAAGGTTTTGGAAATAACTAGAATAGATCCCTTTTAAAAGGTGATCTACCAAGAGTAGAGAGAGATCAAATCTCTCAAGGTACAAACCCCTTTTTAGAGTGTAAATGTTGAGGAAGCATTTTAATTTATAGTTTTATATATATGTCGTCGTAAATGATTAAATTTAATTTGATCTGACATGTTATTTTTTAGAATATTTTATTATTTTTTAAAAATGACCTGTGTCAGCTCCAAGATGAGCACGGAAGGAGTTACACATCCCTCTACTGGGTTGTAGAATGCACCTCTTCAGTACAATCATTTAAAGAACAATTGTCCATCATCTATAGTACCTTCAATCGAAGAAAAATTTCAACAAGGATGATCACACCCATTGCTTTTCAAACTCTCCGGTGATGCTTTTAGCCTTCCAATCCAAGCTTTTTTCTTTTTTCTTGCATTGTCCATCTCATTATAGACACGCAACAATACACAAGCTTAGTATAACCATATAATCTTCGCATTGAATGTCACCGAACTTCAAGGATCTAGACGTGAGAATACTCCTTGGCCTTTGCAAAATGAAGCTGCACTAATTCTCAATCCATGAGCATAATTTTTTAAGAAAAAAAAACTATTACCTTAATCCCAGATTTAACACATATTTCACCTTATGCTGAGTTTTTGGGAAGGCCATTCTCTTGATTCGTGTGGCAAGAAACCAACATGTCCAAGACTCCTTTCAATTCTAACTAGATGGGAGATGGATTGCAATCGATTCTAACTAGATGGGAGATAGATTTTGCAATCCATGCATGAAATTTTTTGTCGAGCTAATTGTAAGGAACGAGGATAATATATTTGAATATGAAATCATAGGCTTTGGTTTTGTAAAGTTTTTGTTATTGTTTTTCATATCTTTTTAATTTTGGGGGGCATAAATTTCGTATTTTTTATGTTGTATTTAATTTATTTATTGATTTTTTTAATTTTTAAATTTTTTCTTTAGTCTTTTTTCTTCTTTTAATTTTTAAATTATTTTTAATTTTTAAATTTTAATTAGTGTTTTTTTTTAATTTCAAATTTATTTAAAAGAAATTGGACATTTTAATATTTTTTAATGTTTTTTTTTTCTCATATTTTTGTTTGTTTGTTTGGATTCAATATGACCAACCCATGAAGTTGTCTCCAATTGGATGATATATGAATACATTATAAAATTCTATGTCCTTATTTAATAAGAATCCCAAGTGCCATGTCATCATGAGTAAGGAAACTTGGCAAAGTTTTGTGAAGTGTTGGTCATTAACAACCTTTCAAGAGGTTTGAGCTAGGGATGATTTTAAGAACCCCCCCTAAATTTATATGTATAAAAAATGGGTGAATCCCCATGATACACGAGAAAGTGTGAAGGCTATTTTACCAATAATATAATATGTATATATAATTTTTTGGCAAATCTTTCATGGAATTATAAAATATTGTAAATTTTGGGTGAATCTTTCACAAAATTATAAAAACTTGTAAAAGTTTTGGCAAATCTTTGACGGAATTAGAAAATCTTGTGAAATCTTGTCGAATCTTACACTAAACTAAAAAGACTTGTAAAGTCCTAAAAAATTAGTTGAAATTTGAGTTAATAAAATTTCCTAGATGATTCTGTATTCACTTTAGATTTCCCATGTACTCTTGCATTAGGAGACCTTGTAAACGAAATCCAAGCATTTTAGGTGACTTACTTAATCATTTTGTAGTCCATCATTTTGCAGTCCCACTGATAGATCCCTTGTAATTGGTGTCTGAATGGCACACACCAAAAGCATGGTTTATGCATATGCTAGGATCTACAACTATGACAATATTCAACCCCAAGAGTAGGTTACAAGGAAGCATGTGTTCAAATTCACAAGTGGATCACCCTTTGAGACATGTGCCACCTTCAACACTCATCACAATCTCCAAGATAACCTACCAACCCTTAATTTAACACCCTTTTTGAAACTATGCATCTAAGGTTAGGGAGTCACAAATCCATGTGTCCCAAGCACCCTAACCACTCCAAACACAAATCCCTAAGTATTACACTTAGGTGGTTATCTCTCGAAGTGTTAGGCGAGTAGATGGTTGCATAACCATTTATGTCAAGAACACTTCTCCAAGCAACAATCTGAGTAGGGCATCCCACATGTGCCAAGATAATCTTCCTTCAAATAAACTCCATTTCCACCCCTAAGTATAACACCCTTCCTCAATCTATGCATCCAAGGTTAGGAAGGCACAAATTCACATGTTCAAAGCACCCTAACCACTCCAAACAAAAATCGTTCAATATCACACTTAGGTGGTGCTCTTTTTTAGTCCAAGTGTAAGAAATTAGATGGTTACATAACCATTTCCGCAAAGTGCACCATAAATTTGGATATAACCATGTTGCGTTGATATCCTATTCATTCATTGTGTGTGTTTAACTGTGAGAAAACTCACCCAATAACAAGAAGGTTAGGCTTCCAAATACGCATCATCCATGCAACAATGACTTCATTCATCAACATATAAGTTTATAGGTAATATATCAAAACAAGATTTATTGGATCAATCAAATAAGCTACATGAAGGTTTTCCACCTTCAACAAATATATCCAAGCAACCCAACCAAATCTCAAATTTTCCCACTATTATATGAAGCAAAAGTAGCTTCCTTCCAAAGGGATTTCTAAGCATGCACTCACTCAACCATTTTCATACAAGCTTGTAGCTTACTCCATTGCATGCCTAGTAAAAAAAGTGGGTGAGACTATTTCAACATTATTTAAGTGACTATGCACATATATACATAAATTTGATGCATGAATATACTCTATACCCATCACCATAAACCAAATATATAGTTCTCACAGATTCAAGCATGCACTATGGCCTATATTTATGAGTGGTGTGTATACCAACATTAGATATTTTATGTATGTAACCCCTTAGGCATGTTGGGAAGTATGTGTAGAACCTAATGTATTACCAATATATGCCAAACCCTTGCACATTCACCACTAATTCAGAGCATTGATGCACATAACAATTTTGTTATCTGCATGCAATCCTTGAAACCATTTGTGGTAATTAATAAATATGCACCAACAATTAATAGAATTAACAAAGTTAGATTGGTTCGGGAGTAGATTTAATTATACCTAGTAAAGAACAATAGTTTTCATCCAAATCTAGCTGGATATTTTCACATTTAAAATAATGCCATAAAATGCACATCACCAAGGGTGTTCCTAAGGGCATTAGTAATTACTCATGTTGTGGACAAACCCCCATGATTGTGTATATTTTATACATATTTGTCCATATATCTAGACCCCCTATGTATGCCATCCCTAATGTGGGAGCCAAAATTCCAATCATCTACAAGATACAACACTTCACCTCTTTATTTTGCACATGCGGTATGGAAAATTGTGTCATTTCTATGCATTTTGATTTGAAACTATACAAATAAGGGATGGTGACCAATGTTGTATAATATTGCTGATGGTGACAAACTATAGTTACTTTTACATAGCTCAATAAGCAGCACATGCTTATGTATGTGCTCATTTTCTTTAGAGCATCATATCATGAAAATTTTACAGTAGATCAAACACTGCATCAAGCTCAATGGTATCATATTTGTCCTTGTGAAATGAATCAAGATGCCAAACTTTGCTGATATCAAGGCCTTATATTACTCTCATAATGCACAATTATGAGAAGGATAAATAACTAATAATGGGGCCAGTCTTGTTGGCTTTGCTAAATAGAAATAAGTAATAACATCTGAACAATACCAAATGTTGAATATTGAGAATAAGATCTTCACGTTCCTCGTGAATTCATTGCTTTGAATATTTTAGAAGGGCAATGACTTATAGGAGTACAAAAAGTCAGATGACAATGTGAGAAGATTACAAACCAACCCAAGTTAGGATGATGCGTCCTATATAGTATAATTGCTATAAGGATTTTCAATTTCCAATGATCCACCCGAAAGAAAATTTGACCATTGGATAACAAAAAAAAACAGCTCTCCATGCATATGAACTGCCTTATACACATGACAGTGTAAATTTCATTATTAGCAGTGGAAACAAAATAGGATCATTGAAAGAATAACCATGCACAAAAACATAATAGACACAAAGATTTATCCTGGGAAACCCTTCAAGGTAAGAAAACCCAACAACCTTTTCTTATTCAGAGATATCAGTTCAAGATACAATATACATCCATATACAAGAGTAATCAAATAGGCAAACTGTAGGGAAAACCCTAGAGATAAATAAGAATCTCTCCAAAGATAGTGAAACCCCAAGAATTTCCTTCTTCTCCTTGCTTCATCCTACTTCCTCTCTTGCACACTTTTGGAGAAGACTTGAGTGAATTACTTAAGTGAAATGAGAGTGAGGCATCCTTTATTTATGTGTCTTGAAGCTTCCCTTTTCACTTTATCTGGGGCCGACTTATCTTCTCTTGATTGGTCCGACTTATCTTCTCTTGTTTGGTCTGACTTATCTTCTCTTGTTTGACCAAATTATGTTAGGAAGGAAACAGTTGTTAAGCAACTTATGAAGGAAAAAAGTACTAGTGAAAGAAGACAATGAGTGAGTTAAAACCCAAAAATCATGTTCAGGGATGGTTAAATGTCTCCCAAAGAAGGGAACACATAGAATGACAAGCCCTAAGACTATTTTGAACTATAAAATTTCATTGATGAAAATCCAGCATGAGATAACTTCTATTGGAAAATCGAGGAAATTGCATGGATATTAGCTCAAGGCCCAACTCATCAATGTTGATAAGTAGTTGAAAGACTTGACTTTGATAGTGTTCAAATCCCTTGACCCAACAATGGATATTGGTCACCCCCATAGTGCCCAACCATTTTCACTTAGAGATAAAGGTCAAAATTCTATCGTGTAATAGATATAACAATTCTAATAGACTCAACAATTCATTGAGGCATCTCAAGATATCCTTAAACACACCTTAAATAAATTGAAATTGCTAGAGTAGCCCTACTATGATGGATAGTTTGACATAAACACTATGATCACAAGGTTTACCCTTAGGATTGTACATTACACCATAATACACATAACTTCAAAGTATCACTTTTTCCAAATTGAAAATGAATAGAGTATCCCTACTATGATGGGTAGTTTGACACAATTACAATGATGACAGGGTTGAATCCCTATCGTAAATCACTAGGAAGGCCAGTAGATAACAAGGTGTCAATTTTTCCATATGTCATGTGAAAGAAATTTAGAGATTAAATTGTGATTCTTGAAGTACAAAGTTGGATAAAAATTGTAAAAATATGCCAAACAATTTGATTTGTGCATCAAGTTGAGACTACATAGTGACATTAAAAGTGTATTGAAGCATCATGGTGAACCCCACACCTTGTTTCAAAATAATTCATATTATTTGATCTTCAAATGATATAAGATCATATAACAAAGTGATGGCCATCATATTCGAGAATAGTTAGGAAAATAACACTAATTGGAGTAGAGCTCATAAAGCATCTTCAACATAGAAGCATAAATATATATTGATAGTTAAACAAACTAATAACCCAAGCACTTGACAAAGTCAACCAACCTTGACAAGTCAATAGAAACGCCTTCGAACAAATAAAAGAATAATACATTATGAAGTGTTAACATTATAAGAAAGTAGGCCATGATAAAGAAAATTATTGGCAATTGCATCTAGAGAAAAAATTAGCAAAGCCATACATGAGTTAGTGGAGTTGCCTAATGCATCTTTGGTGGTGAAGAAGTGGTTGACTAAACCACTAGTTTAACCAAGGGAACACTTGATTGGAGTGAGAATCCAAGTGAAGAAAACATCATCATTGATAATAATTACCCACGGAATCTAGGAGAATCTTACATCATAAGCATGCATGAGTTAAGTAATTTAGATTAAAGAGAACATTACATGATAATTCTTATTCTCAAGGACAAATGAATAGACATATCAACGTGTCCCTCACCAATTAATACAAAGTTTGATAGAAATATTTTTAGGTTAGATAATTAAGAAAATATTAATATCAATGAAAGGAAAACTATTTTCTGCTTTAAATGACTTACATGCTAGAGACAATATCAATATTAATGAAAGGAAAACTATTTTTTTCTTTAAATGAATTTCATGTTCAAAAAATATTATTATTGACATTAAATGAATTAAGTGCAGAGAGGACCAGAAGAGAGTTTTCGTCGATACATGTGGCATAGTATATGGTAAAGTTGAGTCTGGTCGAATTTGAAAAATGGTCGCTAGATAAAATCAATATAGATAAAGTCACTTTGTAGTGTATTCAACCAATTAATGCGTAAGATGCACATCAGATGCGACAGAATTAGTCATGTTGATTACATGCCCTTCATAGCCATTGAACATATTTTACAATTCGACCAAAAATAAGTATTGAGCCAGAGTGGTTGACCAAATACAATATAGATAAAGTCACTTTGTAGTGGAGTCAACCAAACTTGCTTTGACCAAAATTGAGGATCGACGAAAGTGGTCAACCACATACACAAGTTATACTCGACCAAATTTGACAATTCTCATGAACCATATATTACCGAGACGACCATGAAAACACTCTACCGACCATTTTTAAAAGTTGACCAGGCTCAACTTTAACATATACTATGCGATGAAGTGACAGGAAACCTCAATGAAGAGAAAATTAAATTGACGAACCATCGCAAAACACGTGGTAGTTTTCCATTCGCTCTATGAGCGAGGAATCTAGCCGACATTTGTTTTTCTTGAATGAAAAGCGTTGATAAAATTATGCATGCTTTTGTTGACCTGGATGTGAAGCCGACCTAGGCACTAATTAGACAAATTGACCATCTAAAGAATATGTTCTGTCAGCCATAACATCTTTCATCAGCATAATCACTCGATATTCAACAAGAGTCTGCCGACCACTCTTCACCAACTTGTGCAATTGCCTGTCGGGTATGCCAAACAAGTCAACCACTCTTCACCAAAAAACACGACTTATTATAAAAAACATTGACCATATTTTTAAATAATTACCTGACTATTTGTGGTAATTTAGCAGCCAAAGCGGTTAGCGTGAACTCAACCATCACAATGCTTCGACTGAATTTGTTTCTTGTTGGTGGAGAAGTCAACGAACTTTTACACATGTGATATATCAACTCGTCGACTACATTAGGTCAAATTTATGTTGAATCTCGACACAACAACAATGCAGACAGTGGGGTAGGCATCTTCTGGTCAATGGCGAGCTTCATTCGATCGAATTTGTTTCTTGTCGGTGGAGAAGTCAGTGAAATTTTACACATGCGATATATCAACTCGTCGACTACATCGGGTCGACTTTATGTCGAATCTCGACACAACAACAGCGCAAACAGCGGGGTAAGAATCTTATGGTCGATGACGAGCTTCGTTCGATGAGTAGTCGCAGTAGAGCTTCATTCGTTCGATGGTTGTCAGCACGTCGACCGATATCTTTAATTGGTGACAGAAATGCTCCTTTTTTTTGTAAGTAAGATGGACAAAATTGTATTAATAAGATCATAGAGTACAAAAAATGATACAAAGATCCCACCAAGGAGTTGGACAGACCCAAGGCACACCCCAGTGGAGACAGGATGGCCAGCTCAGAATTGCAACTTCAAAATTACAAATACATCAATAGTCCAGAGGATCTCCCAAAAAAGCTTAGAAAACTATTAGAAAGTTACAGTGAAAGCTGATATGCATCGTGACTTCAGAGCCCAGAAGAAGAGGGGTGTCCATCCTTATGTCCTCCATGATGGGAAGCTTGTCAGACTACCAAAAGAGTGACGGACACTTACAGAGACAACATGTAACGACTATTCAAACCTTGACATCCCATGCTCCTCGCTTCTTGCAGCTGGCGGGGAATGCATGCTGAGGTCATTCATGAGTGCTTCCAGGGTACAGGTGTTTTCCATTTCGCTCTGCTGAAGAGTTTTCAGGCCCTCAATTATCTCTTTCATTTGGTTAACAGTGTTCTCTCGAGCTTGAATTTCCCTGGCTAGGAGAATTCTACATGCCCAATAAGGGTTAGCAACAATCTAGTAGCCCAAATTAGTCTCAATCTCATCCTGCAGAGATATCTCTAGATGGGCGATCTGGCTTCCAATGGTCATTGCTGTTTCCTTAGCATATAAATGTGCCCAATCAAAATGCAAGGGAGTGGAATCCTCATGGGTGCTGGCCTGAGTTATAGAACTAGCCCCTGTGTGTCTTCCCCGACTCCCAGGATTTCTACCGGATCCCCAACAACTGGACAGACGAATACGAGGAGCCATAATTTGCAGAAAGAAAGTCCCAGAGGAGGAGGAAAATCCACCAACAATGTTAATCCAACTAAGGCGCAGGTGAAACCAAAACAACATAACTGAAAACTGGGAGAGACGAACGACTTTAACAGTGCATATTGGGTTGCCCTCATCACCTTCCCTGAATTTATAAACCATGACCCTGCATCTGGAGATGGAGTACGTACCTAACCATAAATTACCATTAGTTCCAATAATACCATTTATGTACTTGCCAGAGCTCTCACATGCTTGAAACATGATAAGCCTGTTGAACTGGTTGCTAACAGTACCATCCCATCCACTGAGAACGAGGCTTCCATCACCTCTGAATTTCAACCTGTAAGGGAAATAAAAATTACGTTTATCTTGCTCATCCTCCTGGAGTGAATAATGCAAAAGAGTAATGCGGATGTGACCAGGCATATGTGTTAATGAAAGCCACCGCTTAGCCGTATTAAATACCACCTCAGTGAATGACCGCCCTTTAGTATGTAGCCTCAAAAGGAACTTGATCGATGCCAAGCGTCAGGGGATTGGCTGTAGGTCTCTCTTGCACTCTTTCACCATGTGGGATTTCATCCACGTGTTGTGAGGGTTCTTCCCGAGGGATAATATCAATGGCTACGATCTCCTCACAGTGGCGACCAGCCACATGATTGCATAACTCAATTAAGGAGCCATCTTTGAAGGGAGAACAATCCATCACCCCCATGTTGGCCAGCGCATCAGCCAGTTTATTGCCATTACGTCGAACGTGTAAAAAATTTATGGCCGGAGAGGTTTGCAGGATTTGCTGGAGCTGGTTTAATCTACACTCCTATCTCTAGTTGCGCGAGACCTTGGAAACCACCACCCCCCTCTGGATGCGTCCCACCATAGTTATCAAAATGTTGGAGTCCCCTTCCACTATTAAGGGTAACCATTTCTTCAATAATTTCCATCCGATGCCATTGACCATGCCTTCAAGTTCTGCAACGTTATTGGTTGTTTTGCCCAGGTTACCCCAGAAAACACCCATCACAGAGTTGGAGTTGTTCCTTACCTCTCCCTCAAAACTGGCCGGGCCCGGATTACCTTTTGCAGTTCCGTCAAAGTTCAGTTTTAGAGTGCCCGTCGGAGGAGTTCACCATGCGTCAGGGCTCATAGTTTTAGCTCTAATTCCGTTCCGATCCACTGGTGCCCGAGGTAAGCTGAAAATACCCCAAGCATTTAGAATAATTATTTCAGTAGGATCAACATATCCCTTTTCTGGGTGTAAATTTCTAATGCATATTGTTTCCTTAAGGTGCATTTCAATTGTTAGTCAAATGGTTTCCATATTTCTTTGCTTATTTTTGAAGATTCTGAGGTTGCGTTCCTTCCAAATTTCCCAGACCACAAACCCCGAAAATAGTTCCCAGAGCCTGTTGAGAAGTTTGTTTTTGAATGGGTGAGCTGGACAGTTTGCTAGGGTTAAATCCGGGCGACCACACATCCTGGATATCTTTTTGAATATCTCCTCCCCCCTGCACCAGAGAGCCGAGGCCAGCGGGCATTCATCCAGCAGATGGTTGATAGATCACTTTCAAGCAGGCAAATGCTACAGCGTGAGGGTCTTGAGAAACCTTTTTTCCTAAGGTTTTCCCATGTTAGAATACGACGGTGAAACAACAACCACCCAAAGGTGGCGATTTTAGGCCAATGATTGAGCCAAAAAAATTTCCATCTTTCTTCCCATGGAATACGGTCGTAACCCTCCAAGAGGGCTACCGCTTCAGCGCTAGTAAAGTTCCCAGTATTTGAGTAGCCTCGTTTGATTTTTTCTGGGCCTCTAGTCACAGGGATTTGACATTTGTGCAGCTCTCCGTAAAAATTGTCAAGATTTTATTCCGAGGTTAGATTCTGCCACCACTATAACAGTTTCCATGGTCTAACTTGATTTTCCTCAAGGCCCGTTTCCCAAAAGTCCTGAACTTTCTCCCATGGGATACTCTGTAAATGCTGGACAAGCTCCTGGTTATCCTACATCTCTCCAATTTTAGGGAATTGCTACCACAAATCATGCATAAAGGATGCCGAAGCTGCATCTCTTATCTCCCAAAAACTATGCCGCTTTACTAGCTCGCGATTCAGCTAAGCCAACTTCCATATGCACGAGCCCTCCATGAAGTGAATAAGATCCTGCTTGGGCCATAAGGGTGCATATTTGATGTGCCATAACTTCGCCCAGGGTTCCTCTCTATGTCTAGTCCATCTCCACCAGATTTTGTCCCCAAGCACTTTGTTCGTGCACAGGGGATGCCTAAGACCGAGGCCACCAACTCCTTTTGGAGTGCAGACAGTTTCCCATTTCACCAAGGCCCACTTGCTTGGGTCATGAGTACCACCCCACAAAAAATTCCATTGAATATTATGAATTTTTTCAGAACATGTTTGGGGGCAGCTAACACTGAGAATAAATAGACCAGCATCGCTTGGAGGACCGATTTTACCAAAATGAGCCGGCTAGGGAAGTTTACGGCCCGGTGCGTCCATAGTTCCAATTTGTTCTTGAGTTTATCAAACAGTCCTTCAGAAAATTCCAAAATTCTTAAGATATTTCGGCGGTTAATTCTGGGTGTGTTGAAGAAATAAACCTTCGATTTTTCTTTATTAATCTCCAAGCCATTGCTTCTAGGGAAGATGTTTAGGATGCCCTTGATATTTTTTGCTTCTTGCACCGAGGATGGTCCCATAAGCATTGTATCATCCATGAACTGCTGGTGGATTTGAGGAGTTAACCCATCACATAGATCAAGACCACGGATGGCATTGCTATTCTGAGCGGCCCGTAGCATTCTACCCATGCCTTCTACAATGATAATGAAGAGAAAAGGTGATAGCGGGTCCCCCTGTCTAGTCCCATGGGATGCAGAAAAGGGTTGAGAGGGGGTTCCATTAACCAAAATAGAGAAGAAGGGGGATGAGACTAGGCTCATAACCCATTCAATCCATAAATTGCTAAAGCCGAAGGCTTTTAACATCCCTGCAAGGAAAGTCCAATTTAGCTTATCATAAGCTTTCGATAAATCCAATTTGAGAAGCATACTTGGGATTTTATCCTTCTTAACCGAATGGATAGTTTCATGCAGTAGAATTATACCATAAAAAATTTGGTGACCTTCCACAAATCCAGCTTGTTTGGTGAAATGATCAATGGGAGAAGGGGGCGGAGCCAGTTACCTATAACCTTAGTTATGATTTTATAAATGACATTGTAGAGGGATATAGGTCGAAATTTGCTGGGGTCCTCAGTTCCCATTTCCTTAGGAATGAGCATAATAAAGGTGGCATTGAGGGCTTTCATGATGCCCCTGGTTTGACGAGAGTCTTCAACAATGGCCAAAACCTCTGTTTTCAGCTAGTCCCAGCACGAGTAAAAAAAGTTGGTAGTGAAACCATCCGGTCTGGGGGCTTTTTCATCTGTCATCTATTTGACCACTTCATCAAGCTCTTCCATTCTAATATTCTCCATAAGGATTTTGTTATGTTCTTCCGTAACCAAGCTCGACATATGCCTGAGAACTTGCTCCCTTTCTCTGATTCTATTGATATTGGGTTCCTCAAGCAGGTCTTGAAAGTGGGCATTCAAAGTCTACTCCAACTCAGGTTGAGTTTCCACCACGCTGCCATCCTCTTTTTTGAGCCTAGACACCCTATTCCCATGGCGATACTGAATGGTTGCTTTGTGAAATAACTTGGTATTCCTTTCCCCATCTTTCAACGAGCGGTTCCTGGATTTTTTCTTCCAAAGGAGTTCTTCTTGATGATCTTTAAGGTTAAGTTCTTGTAGGAGATTATGTTCTCTTTCTTTTAGCTCCACTGAGTGGCCATGCATCATAGCCTCCATTTGAACCTCTTGAAGTTTAACATCAAGCAACTTCTTAGCGTGGAAGATGTTCCTGAAGGTTTCTTTATTCCATTTCTTGATTTTACCTTTTAGGTATTTTAACTTTTGTTGGAATTGGTACATCCTGGTACCTGGGACCGTGGGGAAGGACTGCCACCACCACTGTCTCATTTGATTAGGAAAATTGGGGTGAAGGAGCCAAAATTGTTCAAATCTAAATGGCCTTCGAAGGTTTTCTCCTATTCTTTTCCATTCCAGGATTATTGGCCAATGGTCCGATCCAGCCGCCAGGAGCACCACGGCTATTAGCTCCCCACCACCCATAATGATGGATTCAGAGACCAGAAATCTGTCTAACCTGGAGGCTATGCTTTTGTCCCCTGCCCTTTTGTTGTTCCAGGTAAACTAGCCATTAGAAGTGTTAACATAAATCAAATCCATATTTTCAATAGCCTCCGATAATTCCTCAGTGCTGGGGTGTAAACAACGAAGTCCCCCCCTCTTTTCATCCAGATTTCGAATCAAAAGGAAGTCGCCTCCTATAATCCATGGAAGGGTACCAGTCTCTCTTTTGAGGCTCCGCAGAGAGTTCAAGAAGGAGTGCTTAAGGTGAGCTGTTGACGGTCCATACACATTAGAAAAGAAACCTCTTACACTGGTTCCTAAAACATGAAATGAGGCTGATAAAATGGATCTTGAGGCCATACAATCAGTTAAACTAACCTCATTTGGATTCCAAAGGATGCCAATTCCTCCGGCCATTCCGATGCCATCAATCGCCATAGCTTCACACTTTTTCCAGGCTTTCTTTCCTATTATTTTAAGGTCTGCTTCAGAACATTTAGTTTCCTGAAGGAAGACTATAGCGGGTTTCTCTAATTCAATATTCCGTCTTAGGAGACGGGTCTTCAGAAGACTCTTACAGCCTTTGATGTTCCAAGATGTGATCTGCATCTTATAACCTGTTAGGGGTTGATGAATCTAGGGCCACATCAATAGTAGGATACTGGTCTGAGGCCACCAGATTCCTTCATATCATTTGAATTCTCTGCATATTACTACGTCTCCCCCTTTTTTTGCCCCTACTTAATTTTTTCCCTTCGGGTTCCTTAAGAGGTTCAGATTTTATACCCAGATATTTGTGATTCTTGGTTGGCGACAGAAACGTTCTTGGTTTCACTGTTTGGATGCATTATTTCGACATACATAATACTCAATTGTTGTAAGTGGTAGCGGTGTCGTTGATTTCAACGGTTGATGTTCTATGAATTTGTGATGAATTCCGCACTTGAATAAACATAACACTGGAAATACTTGGAAGAAGAAGCTATTGATCTGGCAGATTGTTGTGGAATAAAGGAGCTCTGCCAAAACCCTACTAGGACTGTCAAAGAAAACACTAGTTAAATTTAATTGCACAGGAACCTTATGGGGAATGTTACAAATCAATGAATGTATGATTGATTTGGCGATTCAGAGTAGGCGATTTGGGAATGTTAGAAATCAACGACTGTATGACGGGAAGCGATTTGGCGATTTAGAGTGGGTGGAAGTGAAAAGTCTGAGGGTTACTTGTAAAGCAAGCCACGCTTAGTAGATGGCGGCAGGTCATTGGAGGGAGGGACGAACACGCGGCAGGATTCCATTCGATCCATAAGCGAGGAATCTAGAAGATGTGGATGGTCAAGCTTCTCGTTGGTGAAACGCCTTCGGCGTAATTATGAATTTATTTTATGAATATTATTAATTGAATATATATAATTATTTAATTTTTATTTTAAAGGTGAATATAAATAAATCAATTTACAAGGTGTAAAATAGACGATGGATAGATATACTATTAAGGCACTCCTTGCTTAAACTCCATGGGTACGAGCTTTACGAAAAAAAGAATATAAATAAAGTGATTCAATTCATGTAACTTTATTTGGATTTTTTATTTAGTGTTGTGTGTGTGTCTCTTTTCAATACTCTTGTCACTCCTTCTATCTTGTACGGTTGTGAAGTTTGGGGTTGCAACATCTCTAGATATTCTTGAAAAAATATTGAGCAGATCTAGTAGCGTTTCATAATATATAACCTCAAACTTAAAAGAAATACACCATACCCTATTCTCTTTCTAGAAGTGGTTCTCCCCCATCAAGAGCATCGCTGTGACTAGATAATTGATGTACAAGTACAAGATAAAAATATGGGATACCAGAGACTTCCTAAAATTGTTGTAAAATCCAAACAACACCATCTTCGGTTCAAAAGAGGTTGGTATAAAGATGCCATGGCATGGTTAAACCATTAGGGGATTGATGAAAACACCACTTTGCAAGACATTTATAACATTAAAAATAAATGATCACTTCTAAGTTTAAAGAGAAAATGTGGGACGGGAAAGAGTTAGAGGTTAAAAGAAAATAAAGATACTATAAGGAGGTCTTTAACCCAAATCCGTAAGATCAAAATTATCTCTCTGTTTTAACTAATTTAAAGAAAAAAATTAATATAGCCAAGATAAGAATGAACTCTCATGAGATTCATAGGGAAATAGGGCGCTGGACAATTCCCAAGACACCATGCGTGGAAAGGACTTGTCGTCACTGTGACACTACAAGCATTGACGATGAAGGTCACTTTCTCTTAGACTACCCTGCATACACTCACATTAGATCCACAATTTCACAATCTTTGCTACAATAAAAACCTCCCTAACCTTTTAACCTGTCAAAACTATGGTGACTTAGGAACACTTCTTTCTAAACTTTTTGAGCACAAGAATAAAATTTTACATCAATCCAAGTAATCTTCTTAAGGTCTAATAGACTAGAGTTGGTCTTAGTGGATGTTAAACATCATCATCATATAAAATATTTTGTTTAATTTTTATTTGTATTTTTTTAAATGTATTTTTGAATTTTTTATTATATTACTTTCAATCTTTTTTTTTTGTAAGTAAGAAGGATTTTATATTATATATAAAAGGCATTTACATCTGATCAAAATTTGCCCCAAATTGGTTGGTCATCCTGACACCAATTCCTTCTAAAACTCAAACTGCAACCCCCCCGTAATGCAACCCATAAACCATCTTGACACTTAATCCTTCTAAACCACAAGCTTCAACACACCCAAAATATGCCCATACATGACTTAAGACTTCAAATAAATAGATAATTACTTGGCCAAAAATACATCACCCACAGACCCATCAGGCTGTTCTTCGCAAAATTCATCAACAATTGAACTAACATTGTGACCAAAAAACATAGTAAGAGACAACTAACATAATCTATAAACTCGATATTTGGAGCCAGGACATAGTACCCCTATGCATGCAACCCCTTAGAATCCCAACATAATGTAAGTGAGATCCGGAAAACGTCCTTGAAGACCACTGGAAGAGTTTTTGACCAAACCAAAGGCGCAACTTGACAATGGATCCCTAACGAGGTCATGATGGCATCAATTTTGTGGTGCAACTCACTGGTCTCCGCATGATGATCCTTCCAGCATTGAATAGGTACTTCATCGCCTTCCTCCTTCTTCACTCGCTCCCACATAACGTGCCCCATAAGGTTTTTCATAACCCAGTATAGGGAAACCATCCTTTCATATAGACTCAGACAAGCCGCATTTTTCCTGGGTCCACCACCCAGTCCTCGATATTTAGTCTCTACGCTTACAGAGTATCCTCATCTAGTTCGGCCCATATTCAAGCTTCGATGGATTTCAACTCCTTCTGGACTGTAGTTGGAATTCCCAACTAGAACACACATGCCTTCCATACAACTTTCTTCTATGCATGGGTGACCCTTCGTCTTTTTCCCTTGAGTGGCACCCTTGTGCCCTGGCCTATTCGTCGACGTTTTTCCATACTCCCAAATTTCCTAGTGCTCTTGCTTTCCATATCATTCCACCCCATGATAACTCTCTTTTTCGAAAACAAGATAACTCCCACAAATTGCATGCAAGAATGGTTCTTGCTCAACTGATGTTTTCATCCACCTGGCCATTGAATATATAGAAGGTTTTCAGATTTATCCATGATCGCTCTGCTACAATGACTTAAGTCATGATCGTGCTCCGTAGTACCTTGCAGATCATCCACCTATAGAGTGCCATATCCCCCACCCACCGAACTCATTACCTCATCAATATGCCCTGTTTGAAGAATGAATGCGCGCAACCCATATTTATTGAATGTATATTCCATCAAAACATCAATTGTACCTTCCCACCTGGCATCATTGCAAGGTGGCATCGTGTTCACTGCATCACATGTCCTGGGACTAACCCACTTGTTGTCCTTTCTCACCATATGCATTATTGAAAGACAAGTCTTGGGAAGTTAAAACCTTGCATCTCTCCTGGTATGTCTCGTCACTTAATGCTTCTCACGCACTTGCGGTAACAGATCATCTATTTAGAGTCCCAATGTTGGCCAACAGATCTGCCACTTTATTACCATTTCGTTTGGCGTGACTGAAGGTGATGTCCAGCATGGTTTGAGGATGACAACTAACCTTTCCAATCAGCTTTCCAACCTCCAAGATGATTCCACCTTCGAGATTGGAGTCTCGTTGTGAATCCTCGTGGCCATTTCTATGACCAACTTCGAGTTGCCTGGCGATTATGAGAGGGGTCCAGCTGTGTTGCAGGGCCATTACCAAACCATGAATAAGCCCTTCGACCTATGTAGCATTATTCATTTTGATTCATTAGGCGAGTTTTGAGGTCTAAAATGGGCCTCCTAAGGGAAATAATAAAATAAGAGTTTTAATAATAAAATAAGAGTTCTAAATTTTAGAGAGGAAAAAGAAAAACTACTTTTTCTTATCGTATTTTTGACATATCTCCTTAAGTGTTTACCCAAATTTCAAGTTTGGGCACTCGTTAGATGCGTATTTTAATTCTGCATCCAACCCATACCCACACTACATACTTCTAAGGCACCTATGACATGAAAAAATAAAAATTTCAATAAAAAAACATATTTTAATATTAAAATACGTATATTACGATACATTTTTTTTATTGAAATTTTAATTTTTTCATGTCGTGGGTGCCTCAGAAGTATGTAGTGTGCGTATGGGTTGGATGAAGAATTGAAATCCGCATCTAATGAGTGCCCAAACTTGAAATTTGGGTAAACAGTTAAGGAGATATGTCTAAAATACGATAAGAAAAAAGTAGTTTTTTTCTTTTTCCCTCCAATTTGTTTTACAAATTTTACCCTTATGGTTGACATCATCATCTTGAATCCTATTGGTTCTTATAAAGTGAATTTTCATAGTACATTATTTTTTTTGGCCCATTTTTAACCTCAAAACTCCCCTAATGCCAATGAAGCCTGATTTGAAGCCCAACATCTTGCCATTATGGTCTATGATATTTCTTTGGAACCCGATCGACCCAAGATTATCTTTGGACAAAACGTCAAAGTTGAGTTTAAGGAAACGTGAGGAAGGGGCACTCCAATTGTTAGGACTGGTGGAAATCGAGGAGGTACGTTTGGGGCTACCAAAACTGTATAGAGGTCCTAGTATCCCCCAGGCCTACAAAATTCCCAATTCATCCCCTATAGCTTCCCAATCCTCTCTTTCCCAAGATTGCATTCTGATAGTCTCCAACATTGGGATTTTGATAGAACCCCATACTATTTCTTCTGTGCCAAATTTTCCTTTGAACGCTCTAGAGTTGCGTTGACGCCAAATTTCCTAGACCAAAAAGCTAGGGAATATTTTCCAAAGGTGGTTAACAATGGGATTCTGGCATGGGTCTTTCGGTTAGGAGCTAATTGTCAGGTCTGGTTGTCCTCTTTGCCTCCCATTTCTTCTAAATGCTAAAGCTCAGTTGTCCCAAATATTCACGGAGACAGGACAGAGATCGGGGAGATGGTTTAGCAATTCTTCATTGTTGGCACATAAACAACACCAATAAGGACCCTCCATCCTTCTTCTCATGATATTTTCTCCAGTTAAAACTTGTCTTTTCATCATAAGCCATAAAAAGGTGGTAATTTTAGGCCATAGATGGGCCTCCCAAAGGTTCTTCCAAACTTGTTCAAGAGGTAGATTGGAAAACCTAGTCCATATATTGTAGGCTTCTTTAATTGTGCAGGCTCCATTAGGTTTAAATCCCCAGCGAGGTTTATCCACCCCTTCATGGATTCTGATATTCCTAACTTGTAGAGATTTCACCATTCGATGGGTTTCTTCCCTCGGCCCCCATTGTTCCCACCAGTCTTGTTGAATCCATGTCCTAAATTCCAAATGGTCATCAATGTTTACCCAGAAGTCTTTAACCCTTACATTATCTTAATCCATACAAGCTTGTCTAAGTTGAGGAACGTCGAAATATTGGGCAATAGGGGGTAATTGCTTCCATGAGTCTTCCCAAAATAAAGCAATATCCTCATTCCGAACTTCCCAGAAGCTATTGGATTGAACTAGGTTTCTCTCGGCATTCGTTGTTTTCTAGACTTGGGAACCTTGCTTCTCCTCTGAGAACTGAATGAGGTTTCCCTTATCCCACCCAAAAGTGTATTTCATATGCCATAATTTAGCACACGGATCGTAGTTATGGGTATGCCATCTCCACCATATTTTATCCCCACTTACTATATTGACCTTTTATGGGTCACGCATCCCTATACCACCATGGTTCTTCGACGTATAGATAGTCTCCTAGCTAACTAAATCCCACGTTCCTTGTTCAATGGCACCACTCCAGATAAATTTCCGCTGGATGTTCTTGATTTCCTTTTGAACCACTTTAGTGGAAGCCATTGAAAGGAAAAAATAAACTGGCATCTCCTAAAGGATAGACTTCACCAGAACAATCCTGCTGGAGAAATTAAGGGGGCGATAGGTCCAATTTGCCAGTTTCTTCCTCATCTTATCCAACAGTTCAAACCAAGACACTTTCAGGATTACAAAATCCACCAGAGGAGCCCCGAGATATTTGAAAGGAAGGGAGCTCTCAAGGAATCCAAGGATACGACAGATGTTGATCCTACTAGTCACCCTTGGAGTGCTGAAGAAAAATACTTGAGATTTTTTCTCATTAACCTCCATCCCTGAAGCTTTTCCAAAATTGTGAAGACATCTTTTGATAGCTCAAGCTTCCTTAACAGATGGATGGCCCATGCACATCATATCATCGACGAACTGTTGGTGGGAATGTCACTTTGTCAATGGGTGGAACACAAGCCCTCTTAACGCTTGATTCCCATGCATGGCCTTGATAGTTCTTCCCATCCCTTCAACCATTAGGACAAACAAAAATGGGGATAAAGGGTCCCCTTTCCTAATTTCTCTGGATGGCTTGATGAGGCAAGATGGTGCCCCATTAACAAGGATCGAGAAGAAGGCCATCGAAATAAGATTGATTATCCATCTGATCTACTCCTCCTCGGATCCGAAAGCTCTTAACACCACCTGGATGTACTTCCAGCTGATATTGTCATAGGCTTTCGCTATGTCTAATTTCAGCATCATCCCCAGTATATTTTCGATTTTGAGAGAGTGAATAACTTTGTGAACCAGGATAATGCCATCCATTATCTTACAGCCTTCCACAAGCCTAGACTGCTCAGGCGATATCAATCCTGGAAGGATGGGTTTTAACCGGTTGGCAATCACCTTGGTCATAATTTTATAGATGAAATTGCGCATGGATATGGGCCTAAATTTACTTGGGGTTTTTGCCCCTTCGCTTTTCAGAATAAGCATGAGGAATGTCGCATTAAAAGAAGGGAAAATTTTAAGAACCCCCCCTAAATTTTTATGTATAATAATTGGGCTAATCCATAGGAAAATATGAAGGCTATTTTATCAATTAAATAATATGTATATATAATTTTTTGGCTAATGTCACACCAAATTATATAATCTTGTAAAATCTCGGTGAATCTTTTATTGAATTATAAAATCTTGTAAAAACTTGGCGAATATTTCACTAGATTATAAAACCTTGTAAAGTCTTGGCGAATCTCTTATTAAATTATAAAACATTATGAAGACTTGGCGAATTTTTCAATAATGTATAAACCACATATAATAATAAAACAACATATTCATTAAACTATAATATCCTAGAGAAAGAGCCATTATCCAGTACTTGTTGAATTAAGATAATTTTTATTTGATTTCTTGCCTATTCACATAGGATTTCTTGCCTGTTCACATGGGATTTCTTCAATCAATTCCATTATGATACAATTACATCAAACTAGGTTTGGCTAAAATCCATGTTTTTCCATTCTCCTAAGTAACCAAAAGATCAACCTACCAGTTGTTATTGCAATCACATAAAATACCATCAATAGAGTAGTCTGAAGTCTCAAACCCTTTGACCAATTCATATGCATATAAACCCTCAAACCCTAGTCATTAAGCTAAAGAAGGGTGATAAAATTAAGAAAAATCCATGTGGAAGCTCAAAGAAGGGAGTAGAAACTAGAAATAACAAGAGTTGCACGCCTTGTAGAAAAACAAACAATAATATTATTATAAATATATACAAAACAAGACTAAAAAATAATAAATTGATGTCTATATTGAAAAAATGTGGGGTTTTAAGCCAAATAACCATCTTCTAGATTATATACTGCAAATTTCCATTATTATTATGTATTCAAAAGTGAGGTGTAAAACAACCAAACATTGTTAGTCATGCCAAAAATGGCACCATATTTTGCAACACTTGTAAGTCCAAATATATATGGGGGCATGCTTGCCACACAACTTCTTACAAAAACATTTACTTTATATTATTAAGTTTTTTTATTACATTTTGATGTCTAATAATAATAATCACACAGAGGCCAATAACTGGCCTAGATTTGGAATACACAACTACCCCAATCTATCTAGACATGCAAGTAAACTTTAAAGGTATGAAAGTGCACATGCATCTTTATTTCACATCATTAAAAGCATTTTATAGCGAATAGCATGGATCCATAAAATTTTCTGTTGTTTGTATCCAATATTCCAACATTATCATGCACTGAAATTGGCTGGTTAGGAGAAATGAGAGATAGTGGAAAGATGTCAACTTAGAAAAATGGCAAATAGACAAACATCTAGGATACTTGAAGTACAAGGAATAGCCCAGAAAGATACTAGAAATACAGTGTGCATGTAAAAATACAAAATATGCCTTCTGTCCAAAAATGAAATGCTAAGTTTGAACATGTGGCTTCCTCCTCAATTATAGAGGACTAGACATCTTATTAGCATTGGACATTAAAGCATGAAATGAGATTCCACATTTCGATATTTATAGATCTTTATTTACACCTTCATGTCAAACACCTTTCCTTAACATGCTAATGAATAACATGGTTGGATTTGTGTATATTTCAAGTGGTAATACATTATTATCATGGTTGGATTTGTGTATATTTCAAGCGGTAATACATTATTATCATGGCTGGATTTGTGTATATTTCAAGCAGTAATACATTATTATTATCTGTAATTTAGTTTTTAAGGAATTTTATTTATGAATTTTCAACTTTGCATGTTAAGGAATTTTATTTTTGAATTTTCAACTTGGCATGGTAAGGAATTTTATTTTTGAATTTTCAACTTGGCATGTTATTATTGTAGCTATGTATATACTAGCAAAAATTCATCTTAATTTTAAATCTATTTTGCATAAAGTTAAAAATAGATTTATGCTGTTTTTTATTAGTTTTTGCTTTTTTCACATTAGACCATTATTTCTCTTCCATTTTTATTTTATTAATATAACAAAAGTTAGACTTCTTGGCATGCATTGTGTAAACTGTCAACTTTGATACAATTAAATGTAGTACTTTAAAAAAAATTAAAGCATTAACCACAAATCTCATTGTTATACCATTTTGTTGGTAATTTTTAAGTTTTATTAGTTCAACGACTTTATCATTTTTACAACTCATAATCAATAATAACTCATGATATTCTGAAAATATGATAACTACAAACCTCCTTGTTAGTAATTTTCAATTTTATTACTTCAAGGACTTTGTCCTTTCTACCACTCATAATCAATATAAATGAAATTCATTAACAAAGAATTTTATCTTTAATTTTTCCAGGACTGGCATTGGAAGTCCTTTTGTACCAATGTAAATGAAATATCAATAGCATCAACGTTAGTATAAAAGGTTACATTTGAATTATCTGAAGCAAGGTCAACCCATACAAGGTTACATTTTAATTATTGAAGCAAGATCAACTCAGAACTAAAATATCTAGGAAGCATCCCCATTGATATTAGATAGATGGTGTTCTATAATCAATGACCTATTTCCAAAGATGAGGGTGAAGAACCCATGACCATGACAACTCACTCCTTGATCATCTGCATGCTGCAAACAAAACACAGAGCAAACCCTTTGTTTTGACATGTCTGAGAGTTTTGGTTTTAGTAGGATATAGATTCTCTGAGATTCAGTTTAAGCTAGATATGGTGATAGTCCTTGCCAATGCAGGGATGGGATAATTCATATATATATTCTCATTTTCCAAAAATAAATAAAAAGATGCTTGATATAGGACGAGAAGCCTTCTCTATATACGATAGTTTTATACAAATACTATATATACATTTCCATGGAGGGAGTCGATGGCCCTTCCAGTGGAGATATAGAAGGGTGAAGAAAGTTCTATGTACATACTATACCATCATCATTCCATCCACTCGCAGGTAATGTGAATGTCAAGACTCAAGACAATAATAAGCATCGAGTAAATGAACATGTAATTTAACAGTGACTTTATAGGCCGTAGCACAAACCTCAGGCGCCAGTGACTAGACCATTTTCACAAAACAATTGTGGGATTTGCAATGAAATATAAAATATGCAGCCCAATTTTAAAGGATAAAGCCTTCTTCTACCTTTTTGAGTTTTCCACTCTAGAATTAGTGATACATAGCAGATTATACGGCTAGACTGAAATGACATTAATATACTAGAATTTGAACGTCTCCTTCATATATTTTAGCTGTCTATAGTATGATAGCATGCCTTATACAAGAAGTTGGAATTCCCTGCAACTTCCTACAAAACATGTGTTCATTTTTTACTCTTCTTTGAAGATTGGAACTGTTCTTGCTGTAGGAAGGGAGGCACTCCCTTCTTCATGCGTACACCATCACAAATTGAACATTGTAATTGAAATAAGAAATCAGTTACTAAAATACATCATATCTTATTTAATTATCAATAAACAATAAAATATGAGGACTTGGAAAGCAAAAGAATGCAGATGAAAAATACCTTTTTCATACAGGAGCCAAAACACAGAGGGAAAGGAATGACATGCCTAAACACCCTTGATACTCTATGGTTCCAGTGCACTTACATAAGTGACACCTCTCCACGCCATAACCAGAGCATCTGGTGCACTCCTCCTGCAACAGATTCCTATTTAGAATTTTCTTTTTCTAAAGATAAAATTTGCATTGCAGCATAATTTAGCACAAAATTGTGACAGTTACATATGGGCCAACTTCACCTGATATTGTCTAGTGTATGTATCTAGAGACAAACTTTTATATATATATCTATATCTATAGAAGAAGGTTCACTTGAAAAATATATACACATACTACTGCAAGGTTCACTTGAGAAATATATACACATACAACTACTAAGCTCATTTGAAATATATGAATAATCAGAATCTTTAAATCTTGCATTTCATAGAAGCAGTGTTCTAGTTATGTGACTTTTCTTATTAACTTTGATTCGTAATTTCAGTGAAGAAGGCTAAAACTTGAAATCCATGAGGTCTTTCAGACTGACACCAGTAATCTACAACCTCAAGTCTATTTTTTGTGTTTGTAAAGGACCGTTGGATATCAATTGATATACTCGATCATGTAATGATATACTAATGTATTTATAGAATCTTAGATCTGTGTTCTAATATTTCCATGCTTATTTAGCACCCATGTTCTCACCACGACATGGGAAATTCGCATTGGATGCTTACCAGCATAGATCTATCATAAAGGAGATCTACCAAGCGCAGATAGAAACCTCTATGCAAAGTAGAAAAGTGACCAAGATATTATATCAAAATACACTTATTGTAACTCACAGTCCTTATTGTGCTCTTCTCAATTGGTTGACATTCTAGTGAAAATGGCTTGGATATAAAAATGAGCACTAACACTTTGAAAGTATAAAGTATAAAAAATAACTCATGTAATATGCTTGAAAGAATGACAAATAACTCTTATAATACATTTTAAAGCCACGTTATTCTGCGCTGCAATTATTCTGTTTTTACTGCATCCTACTTTAACCTCAATAATCATCACTTCTCATGCATTTTAGGAAGGGAAAGAACTACTTACCTTATACATTTTAGGTTGTGTAAAAGATGGCTTGTCGATCTCATTGTGTCTGAACCTACGGTAACAAACAACATCGACAACAACATCAGAGTGGAAGGTCTGATGCCACTTAGCAAAAAGCTCACATGCATGCACCACAGCTTCCACATCATCACCATTCACCTGTAGCATGAAACAGATCCCAAATATAGGGGTATGTTTCCTGCAGCAGAAAATTATTCCTGCATGCCATTTTTGGAGGAAAAGTGCAGAGCAGGGACCTCACCTTCCCATAAAGCAATTGGTGCTTTACGAGACCATGCCTCCACTATTTATATAAAAGTCTTAGAAGACATTCCCTTATCAAATTATTACAAATTTAAACAAATCAAAAGAATTTCAATAAAACAGTGAAAACACATTTCAACGTTTTATTAAAATATGTTGTAAAGAATGACAAATAAAATGAAAAACATTGATTTTATTATTAGTGGTGCTTGAAGACATTTGCATATAGCTTTAAAAAGTTAATATATGACTCCTCTATGAAAACACCTACCCATACATTCTACGCAACACCCCAGTCTCCAGTCTTTTCGAAAGACATTTACAAAAAGAACATGAGATTACATAAGTATCTCTGATATGAAGAGACGCCCTCCTCCTCTGTGTAGTTGAGTTACTGATATTTAAATAGGAGATGAGAATCCACTCTGGAAATGAACTTCATCTTGAAAATTCTACAATTTCATTGATCTTCTCAGTTGCACGCAATATTTGCAGGTACACCTCAATTGCTTCCAAATCTCTTGTATCAATGACTTGATGGAGTGATTGTCTGCCTACAATTTCCTTTTATTTTACATCTTTGTCTGGCGACTATTGTGCTCAATGATTTCCATAAAATCCATACTACATGAACTCCAGAATCTATTAATTAAACGACCCGACTGATTTTAAGGTCATTGTCGAACAGATTGAATGTTCTCCATCAAAATCCCTGCAATCAAACAATCAAAAATAATTAAAAGAAATAAAATTTAGAACAAAACCAAAACTGAAATTCATCAGTCTAAATATTTTTTTTCGCTGGTGGTGGATTGTAGGCATCCAATTTGCTCTTAGCCTTTCTCCCCTCATGGCGAAATATCCTTAACAACCGACGAATTTTCCCTACAAACTTGGTAGCTTAGTTTCATGAAATAATAACTTGATGATCTATGCGATCTCAAAGAGTAATAAAGAATCGACCTAGTAAATTCTTTGTCTATTTGGAGAATTTTTCTTTCTCTGGCTCCCGCAATTAAAAATACTCTCCACGTTGAATTTCATCGATCCATGATTCCCAATTGACGGAAACCCTATCAATCTGGGCACATTTCTCTCCTTAGTGACTTTGGGCACAATTTGATGAAACTTTGGAAAAAGGCGCTCCTAAGATATTGATCTAATGGTGAATCTTCCAATCGTTTTGATGTAGAAAGGATGGCATGATCTTGTCCTTCTCCACCCTGACATTCAGACAAATCAAGAAATAAAAAAAAAAAAACTAAAAATTTAAACTAACTAAGATAACAATCTAAACAAAACAAAATAAAAATGATGGCCCTTTCTTCAAGAAATAAAAAAAAAACTAAAAATTTAAACTAACTAAGATAACAATCTAAACAAAACAAAATAAAAATGATGGCCCTTTCTTCAAGATCCACCACATGCTCTTGGTCTACTGTAACTTCTCCGGCAGCAATCTCGGTGTCAAGAATACTTCACGGAAATAAAATCTGATAACTGTTGGATTCTTGTAATGATATGTCGATGAATTGCCACTTTTCAAGAACTATCCAGGGTTTAGGGGCAGAGGCCATGAGGAATACAAACAAAAGGATCCATTATGGGTGGTTTACTAACCTCGATCAGGTCGTTTTCTCCAAAGACCCGGAATTCTGAGATCTGGCCAAGAAAACCAAAAATCTACTCCACAGTCCCGAAATGCTGAACTTTGAAAAAACCGAAAATATTTTTAGCTATGATAAAAAAAAAATCGAAAACAACATATATATAGGGCGATTTAAAACTGAAAATCGATTTCAATCCATAATATGTGGACGAAATTACCAAAAACCTGGATTTCCATGATCCCTGAGGGCGAATTTACCCTCAGCAACTGCCATTTCTATAAATTTGGGTGAATTAGAGCGAGCGGGTTATTTTACTGGGCAATGGGAGCCTTAAATAGTATTGGAGAGGGGAGAAATGGTTCAATTTAGTGTCCCCTTTATATATTTTATGGGGCTAATGTGCCATTTAGTAAAAATAAATACATAAAAATTGGGCTAATAATAATAAATGTTGGCTTAATTAAAAAATAGCCCACTAAAAAATTAAAACCCCTAAATTCAGCCCATGGGCTAAGATTAGCCCCTAAAAGTTTCCCTGATTGAAAGTTGCAAGATTATCTCCGTACGCCTTGTATCTTCAATAATTTTTCATACTTCATTCTTGATGAGATCCCAGAAACGATGGAATAAGTTGACCGTAAATCCATCTAGGCCCGGAGCTTTCCCATTAGTCATATGGTCAACTTCTTTCTCAACTTCCATCAGAGTCATTGGCTTCATTAAAAGGTCATTATGATCCTGAGAAACCAAAGCGGGGATGTGCTATGTAATTCGCTCAATATCCCTACATTGGTTTGGGTTAGGCTCATGCATGATTTCCTGATAAAATGACAAATTTCCCCTTATATTTCCTCCCTTGCTTCCAACCTCTCCCCGTTCTCATTTTTTAGAATAAGAATTATGTTTTGAGAGGGGTGTTGGATGGCCGATCTGTGGAAGAATTTAGTGTTCCTTTCCCCTTCCTTTAGCCAATTGGCTATGGATTTCTAATGCCACAAAGACTCCTCCTGCCTCTCCCTCTCATGCAACTGGGTTTCTGTATGAAATTCCTCGCTGCGTAGATTAGTCGAATATCCTTCCCTCATTCCTTGGATCTGTATTTATTCTAGTCTTTTTTCCAAGGTTTTTTTGTCAGTGAAGATATTCCCAAATTCCTCCTTATTCCATATCTTGATTTTCTCCTTTAAAGATTTGAGTTTTTGTTGGAACTTGAACATACTTTGTCCCTCCCCACTATCCAATTACACCCGCCATTGGTTGAGTTTATCTCTAAAGTTAGGATGACGTAACCAAAATTGTTCAAAACGAAAGGGTTTTTTGAACTAGGAACCCAACCCACTCCACCAGAGGCCAACTGGCTAGAGATCAGATATAGTTGATGGGAAGAATATGGAATATATGTCACTTCCCAGATCCATCACAGATTCAGACAACAAGAATCAGTCGAGACATGAGGCAATGTGACGATCTCCTCCCCTCTTATTATTCCAGGTGTAAGTGCTTTTCCCCAGAGCAATATCAACCAACTTCAACTGCTCAATTGTGTCTCTAAATATGACACATTCCTCCTGCAATATTTGTCTTCCTCCTTTCTTCTCATCCAAGTATGTTATGAGATTGAAATACCCACCCAGAATCTAATGGTTCCCATCAACCCAACCATGAAGTTTCTTTAGGGTCTCAATGAATCTCAGATTCTCTTGCGCCAAGTGAGGACCATACACATTCGTTATAATCCCTCTAATCGGGAATCCAATCACCTAGAACTATGCTGAAAGAGTCCTGGAGCTCCCCACAGACCCAGAAAGGGATATTTTCCTGGGGTCCCAAAGGATGCCTATACCACGAGCTGATCCTCGGGAGTCTATACCCATTCCTTCTCTCCCTTTCCAAACCTTCCTTCCTACTTCCTGAAGGAAATCTACAGAACATTTAGTTTCTTGCAAAAATATCACAACAGGATTTTCCTTTTGAATCTTTTTCCTCAATATCTTTGTTTTTTGGGGGCCATTCAACCCCCTTATATTCCAAGTTATGATCTTCATTAATGACAAAAAACTGATTATAGACCCAGCGCAGCCCTAATAATAGGGTACTGACCTGATTCCACTAATTTCAATCATGTTGTCGTGATACGCCATCTATTCGATTTTCATCTTGGATTTTTTACTATTTATTCATGCTTCTGCTTGTTGTCCTTCAAATATCCTTGATTGATACCCAAGGAACTTGTAGCCTTAGATTTGAGGATATCCTCTTTAAAAGAAAAACATGTTCCCGAAGAACGCATCCTTTCTCAGTGTCCTCACAGGTTTGTTTTATACCATCCAAATCAAGGTTTCCAATATCCATATCTTCAACTTCTTCTTCCACTTCCATTTCCTGATATGGGATAATTTTCTCTCCCCTCTCTTGGGTGGACTCCCCTTCTTTCCCTTCATCCTCCTATGTTGGCTTCTACACTAACTAGACCCCCACTTGTGGATCCTTCTCCATATCATCCTCGGGTTGATCGGCTAGGGCCTCAAATTTATTGGAGATGGAAATATTCTTGTGGATCTTCGAGTTTTCCTGCCTTCTTCCTCCTCTTCTGTAATTGAACCTTGGAGAAAACTTGGTCTCCATTTTCCTCAGGTTGTTTGTTTTGGGGTTTTGTGGTATTCTGAGGACAGTCTCTAAATAGATGTCCATACTCATGGCATCTTCGACAACGATTTGTTCATAGTCTAGGGTTTGAATCTAGTATTCATCTTCCAAAGTCAGATTGATTTCCTCTGGTAGCTCCTTAGTTAGGTACATATACACACATATCCTAGCATAAGTCATATATCTATGGGCCTTTGTTTGGTCCGAAATATTAATGAAGGATCCTAAACTATTTCCAATATCTCCCAGAATTTCTCGATCCCAATATTCACCAAGGAGGGAGTAGAGACAGATACAAACTGGGGCCACCCTCATGTCCTCCTTTTCTGGGAAAAACCACTCTTTCCATGACCGTTGAAGGAACAAACTGACTGAGTAAAAGAAATAGGGGCCCCCATCAATAAAACGATTCATGTCTTCCAGGTTTAATAAACTAATAGTGAAGAAACCCTTGGACCCTAGCTCGAGATCATAATGGCCTCTTGGCTTCCAAGTGGAATTGATCCACCAAATTAGGGATTTTTTTGATAGCAGCATTCCCACAAATTTCCCTATCAGAGCATGATATTTCATGTATTGGATACGATCCATGAGTTTGTTCGATTTTACTTGTATGGAAGGTATTTGGGCCATCTTGGGCATGCATCGAACTGACCTCCTTTCCTCTGTTACTAAGTTTCATACTCGATCCATGATCTCCCGATCCTACTCCTCCCATGCCATCTAATGAGATTAAGACGCTTCCAATATGAACCCCCTCAGTCCTTCCCCCGGGGGAGGCCTGATATCCCCCCCCCCCCACTCTTTCCTGCATCCATAGCTCGTTGTGAGACCGTCCATCTCTTAGAATCGCTGAATTCCACAAAGCCTCTTTCCCTCAACACATTAACTATTACTTTCGATCTTTAAAAATAATTATCAATATCTTATTTTTTAAGATCAAATTTAAAAAATACATTTAGAATTAAAATGAATTTATATTGCTATAATAATATATTTTCAAGTAAATTTCTCATTACTAAAAGTATGAAAACAACTCAAATTCAATAAAATATATATTTATTATAATATAAATTTAATTAAATATAAAAAATAGATTATAATAATTATGATGATGATGTTGATGGTGGTTAAAAGTAATCAACTAATAAAACCATGCTATGGACGTAGTCTACAATTGGTGAGATACCTAATGATAATAGGTAGAATGGTATATCTTTTATTTTGAGAGAAAAGTGGAAAAATGGTATATATTTTGTATTTAGGAAATGATAAAAAAATTAATTTTGTTAAGACCTTTGAAATGAAAATTTGTTTTAATGGGTTATTTTATTATTTATTCTCAGATAGAAATTTTGTTATGGATAAATATTTTTGAAATAATTAATAGAAATTTTGTTAAAAAATATAATTTTATTTGATTGATAAAGAAATTGATGATAAAATTATATTTTAAAAAACATTTATTCATTTAAAAAAAAAATTAAATTTAAAAAAATTAAACTAAATTTCATCTTACTAAAAAATCATTTAAAAATTAAATGTATCGATTTATTACTTATAAAAATTAAAACTAAATCAAAATTTTAAAAATCATTATTAAAAATGTGACATTATGTAAATGAGCACGTGTTGTTAACAAGTTACAAATCTACCTACAATTTTAACATTTTTCATATCAACATATATTATTTAATTTCTTATTCTTAGTTTAGTCATTCTTTATAATTTAATTTTCCACCGTCATTAGGCACCTTAGATGTGGAAGAAAAGTTCACACTGTTACAACTCAACCCTGACTTGAGAATTCTATAGTTGATCTGATCATGGATACATAGGTGAAGGGAACTCACCAACAACGCGTTCAACTCTATTGGGTCGTCAAAGCTGGGCAGTTTCTCCACCAAGGAGAGTGGCTCACTAAGAGTCAAATTTAGTAGAAGTTTCTCCATCTGATGCAAGAAATTAACGCAATAGAGACCATTTCTACTAAAGGGGTGAGGAATATTCTAGATGTATATTAGTGGCCACCCACCTATTCCACTAGCTCAAAACAATTTTTCCCGTTTGGCAATTTTTATGGTTTTTCAAGTCCTAAACTTCAAGAGTCATTTTGAATCCCTAAAGGATGGTTTTTGGAAACACCATAGTCCAATTATAGTTGAAGCAAAAATGGATGGTGAAATCTGTACTTCTCATATAGACCTTTCCAACGAGCTACTTAGCCTCCTAAACAAAGATCGTATGCAAAAGTTATGTCTCCAGTAATTTAAAGTATCAACTAACCACCTCAGGGCCCACAAACATTTTGATGGTTCATCTCCTAGGGTTAGGTTTTTGGATGTTTAGGGATTTTTCCCTCATGCTTAAGATAAAAAGGCCCTTCAGCCTCCTTTTGTAAGCAGCTTGTCATGAATGAGCGTAGTCATCACATCTCTTCACAAAGATAAATCTACCACCATTTTAGATTTTTTTTTAATTTTACGGTCTATTCTATTTCATTCAGTTAATAGAATTTGAGTCTACTATATCACTATGTTTCCTACAATATATCTATGTATGTGGTTCTATATATGCTCTTTTATTTCCTTCTCACATAAATATGGATCATGGAAGATGAAAGGGGAAATGGAAGTTATGTTTTCTAGGACTAAAGGAAATGATGATATGAAGGATGATGATCAATGTGCTAATTCAATGAAAATTTGGTTAATTTCCATAGAGTTGTACTCAGATGAACCATTGGCTTGAGAAATTTTGAGGTGGTGAATCCTTGGGGAGACGCTGTGAGAAATAGGTGGTGCACTGAGCTTCTAATTATTTGGCATTGGATGCAAGTGTTTGGTAGAATTGTTTCAGTGAAGTTTTATATTTGTTGTTCTCCCAATTTGCAGGTCAATATCTTGATATTAAATTGTCCATTGACTTGCAAAGGTAGAAGTCATTTGGAAAATTTACTTGATACCAGTAAAGTTGAATCTTTTTTGTTCTCAATACTCTTTTGCCTAGCATGGATGGTTGTAATGTTGTTGGTATCACTATAAATATGATCATCAAGGCCAACTTTTCCAGGTTTATAAGGTTTCAAGGGAGTTTGGAGGATATGTGTGGCAGGAAACAATATCATCATCAGAGGGATTTGAAGTCAGCAGTCAGTCTCATAGACTATATTGAAATGCATAGCAATGTTGAGGTAAGGACTTTGATTAAATGCAAAATTTGTTTTCTGGTAAGGAATAAGCACAAAAATTCTCAACCAGGACATGTCAATTGCATTGAATTTGTTGTTGCTTTTCAAAACTATAACAATTCACATTCTATAATTTTTCCTAGTTTTGGGAACGATTGCTTTTCATGCTATTTGAAAAACCATCTATTTGGTTGGTCATATTGATCCTATAATAAATGAGGGAATTATTTTAATATCTTAGGATTACACCTTGATTTTGGAGGTTAACCTGGGTAAGCAGTGGTATCAGCTTTAGGTGGATGTGAGGATTAACTTAGACTTGGTTGTTGTTCATACTCTTGGTTGTTATAAGTTTATTAGTTGTGTGGATTTGGGACTAAGTTGTTGTAATATGGAAAATCCAAATGAGAAAAGGATATTGGGATTCAAGACATGACTGTAACTTCATATTTTGGAGAAGATCCAACAGTGACAAACAATGAATCCTATGTTGGTTCTACAGAGGAAAATCAGAAGCAAACAAATCCAGCCATTGAGGTAGACCACCCTTTGAAAAAGATCTTCATGAAATTCAAGAGGAAGGGATGGATGAAGGCTTGCAAAGGCCAAACTCTCCCTTTTTGAATTTTTTGTTATGTTATGTAAATGCATCTTTCTTTTAGGAAAATTTTGTAGACTATATTATAGTCATTTAAATTGACAAGATAGAATCATGATAGCAACAGATAGATGGCATGAAATGTCTCTTTTAAATATTGTCAATCTATGTACAACTATTACTACTAGCAACAATGCACGATTAGGTCATATCCTTTCTTTCATGATACATGGTTAGGTCGTATCCATTTTTTCTGATATCAATACAAAGTAACAGTTTTTGTTAAAGAAAAAAAATAAAAGTGAGAGACATGTCATAGTTATATAAAAATAAAATTATAAAAATATATTTAATTTTAGTTAAAATTATTATTTAAAAAAAAATTAAATTTCACCATTGAAAAGTGAGTTATATAATAAACTTTGTCAACTTTCATTGGAAGGAAAAAAAGAAGTTTCGACATTTTCTTTAGCATTATTTTAAAACACACAGGGGTAGAACAACCTAGGAGAAAATGGTATAGTTCACTTAGTGAGTATGCTTGTTGCACTTACTAACCATAGTATTTATGATCTCCTTGGGTTCCATGAATATTTTTCTTCATTGAAAATGTGATTAATTGTAATTAGAAGAAATACGTGTTGGCGATCTCCAATAGCAAGCTACACAACTTCTCTAGTGCAGAGAAGAATGGACTATGGTCAGGGTCCAAACTGTAGACCTTCTCTGGCGGCGAATTGGCTATCAGCTATTCTTGCTTGGTAAGCAAGAATGTGTTATCATTTTTAGTTTTGACATAAAATCTTAGAATAACCCCATACCACTCTTTTGTGGTATCCAGACTTAGGTTTGTCAATGCCATGATTGGAATTGGTCAGAGTAACAGAGAAGCCAAATTGGAATCTTATCAACATTAAATCAAAAATAATATTGAGTAATGCTCCACCTAACTTGAATAAATCCACAAATAAAAAAATTATTAAAAATAAACTTTGATTAATTCTCTATCACAGTTTGGTCATTGGCTATGGAGAAAAACAACATTAAATCTTTACGTAGTGTAAAAAACTGCATGGAAAATGAGCAATAGATCCCAATGGAGATGAGAGGATTTGTGATAAGATAGATGGAATTACTTTTAACCATAGAAGAAAGGACTCTTACAATTGTCATAAAAGTATATCCATCCCATGCTTCCATAACTACATGAGAAGATGTTTTCCACTTTAATAAGCCAAACGGAAGTAATTCGCTCATTTAAGGCACTGCATGGGAAAAAATGGATGATTTCTAAGGTTGGCACTTGGAAAAAGAGGATTTAATCTCCCATAAGCCACCTTTCCTCTTTCCCTCTAGTGGAATTATAGCCCCTATAGTGCTCTTTACACAATTATCTTGGAACATTTTATTATTTTCAAACATAATATTTACATAGCTTTTGACTCATCATGAAAAGTTAACCAAATGACCCATATAGAAATATTTACATTATACATTGTTAGAAAAACAGGATCGTAGAGCAATAACAATAAACAAGATGCAAATATAAATCATATAAACACATTACAAGAGAGACACCAATATAACGTGGTTCACTCAAGATGGGGTACATCCACACAGAAATTTCCAGTCCTTATTATTATACCATCCAACAAATGAAAGGATACAACCTACAACACATCCATTGCAACTTCCTCTTCACTCTCTCACAATCTGTCTTACACAATCATAGAGTTCTTTACAATGCTATAATACATAGTCGTGTTACAATGTCTTCCTTATAAAGGGGAATTACCATGGGAAAATACTATGGGCTACCCAAAACCATGGACCCACAAACTATTGGCCAATAAACAACCCAAAAAAATCTTTTGGGGGCTTCTCCCCCAGACCTCCCCAACTGGGGGTATGGTCCCCCTTGAACTCCCATGGGGGGGCGATGTGCCCCCACACCGATCACTAGGATGAGTGCACAGTCCACCTACATAGCATATAAAATTGGGGTACAAACACGGTTGAAACAATAACATCTCTAAATCAGGAATATCAGGCTCCACAGCCAACAATCTCCCACTTGGAGACTAATCACAACAACTCCACCACTACTGCACTTGCTGGACTATGCTCTGAACCTTGGACCTAGCAAATGTATCATCTTCACCTTCATGCTTGAAGGCCAGCTGAAACTGAGAAGGAACTTAGTTTCTCTCTGGTTGCTACCTTTGTCAACATGTATGTAGGATTATGGCTGGTGTGTATCTTTTCCAGCTTCAACAGTTCATCTTCTAGAACAGACCATATGAAATGGTACTTGAGCTGTATATGTTTAGTATTAGATTGAAAATATGATTTTTTCGCAAGATTAATGCCACTCTAGTTGTCACTATACAACCTTCTATTCTCTTGCTTCTTACCCAATTCTTCCATGAACCTCTGTAACCAAATCATCTCTTTACTAGCCTCTGTAGCAACAACATACTTGGCTTCCATTGTTGAAAATGCAACAACCTTTTGTATTTTCGAAATCCAACTTACTATTGTTCCACCTACATTAAAGGAATACCCCGTGGTTCTCCTCCTATGTTTATCACCTTCCATATCCGCATCAACATATCCCTGTAGAACAGTGTCTAAACCTTCAAAACATAATGCATGAGTGGTAGTACCTCTCAAATACCTAAGAATCCACTGTACTGCCTTCCAATGTTCTTTACCTGGATTTTTCGTATACTTGCTCACAAATCCCATTGCATGTGCAATATCTGGTCTTGTGCACACCATGGCATACATAATGCTGCCAACTGCTGATGAATAGGGATCCCTAGACATGTAGTCTATCTCTTCCTGTGTCCTTGGACAAATCTCCTTACTTAGTTTGAAATGGCTGGCCAAAGATGTACTAACTGGTTTTGCATTCTACATTCTAAACCTCTCCAACACCTTTTCTATGTATTCACCCAGAGACAATGTCAATTTGCGATTTTTCCTATCTCTTGTTATTCTCATACCAAGGATTTTCTTTGGAGCACCCAGATACTTCATCACAAATGGATTATATAGCTTATTTTTTAGCACATTTATATCATGCATGTTAGACCCTGCAACAAGCATGTCATCCACATACAATAACAAGATAACATATCTTCCATTATCTATCCTTTTGAAATAAACACAGTGGTCATAATGACATCTACTATAACCCTATTTTGTCATAAACTTGTCAAATTTCAAATACCCCTACCTTGGAGCTTGCTTCAATCCATACAAGCTCTTCTTCAACCTGCATACTAAATTATCCTTCCCTTTGACCTCATACCCCCGTGGATGATGCATATAAATATCTTACTCTAAATCCCCATGAAGAAAGGTTGGTTTTACATCTAACTATTCAAGATGCAAATATTCTACCGCCACTAGACTTAAAATAGTCTTAATTGAAGTCATTTTAAAAAAAAGAGAAAATATTTCATCAAAATCTATACCTTTCTTTTGTGCAAACCCCTTTACAACAAGTTTGGCCTTGCACCGCTTCTTTCCTCCATTTTCTCCCTTCAACTTGTAAACCCATTTATTCTGCAATGCTCATTTACCTACAGGAAACTGAACGAAATCTCAAGTCTGGTTTCTTATCAATGAGTCCATCTCCTCATTCATGCCTTGCTCTCGCTTCTTTCTAGTTTCCACTTGCATTGATTCTTGATAACATTCTGGTTCACTAGAGTCATTCATCAATAAA
Source organism: Larix kaempferi (assembly GCA_027924585.1). Taxonomy (NCBI): domain Eukaryota; kingdom Viridiplantae; phylum Streptophyta; class Pinopsida; order Pinales; family Pinaceae; genus Larix; species Larix kaempferi. Next base: position 1,753,181 of record BSBM01000916.1, on the reverse strand, counting down.
TAATACATTGAAGGAGATTATCATTCAGGGGGTCTACTTGACTTGGTAGATATTCTAACACTTGTAGGAGTTTGAGGTACTTGTTGTTCTTGATTTTCTGGAAGCTTTGGAACTTCATTTTCTTTGATTTCATCAAGCACCGTGTACTCTATTTTTTCCTTTTCCTGTTTCTTTCTATGCAATTGATATTTATACATGACCTTTTAATTGAATATCACATATATACTCCTAATGATTTTGTTATTTTCATAATCCCATAAGCGATAACCAAAATCATCAACCCCGTATCCAATAAAAGTACATTTCTTGGATTTAACCTCAAGCTTTGTTCTATTTTCTTTATCAATATGGATAAATGCTTCACAACCAAAATTTCTCACAAATGAGTAGTTTACCTTTTTTCCTGTCCATGCCTCCTTTGGAATACCACCATCCAAAGCGCCTGAAGGATCTTTGTTTATTAAGTAAACAACAATATCTATAACATCTACCCAAAACTTTAAGGGCAACCTTGCATTCAATCTCATACAACTTGCACGCTCCATGATTGTTCTATTCATCCTTTCTGACACACCATTTTATTGTGGTGTTCATGGGACTGTCTTTTCTCTAGGAATCCCATGGTATGAAAAATAATTATCAAATTTCTTGCTGCATTACTCACCTCCATTATCAAATCTAAGACACTTCAACATTTTTCCTGTCTCATTCTCAACCAAAGCTTTCTATTTCTTAAAAGTAGCAAACACATCATATTTTTGTCTAATGCAATAAACCCAAGTTTTTCTAGTTGGATCATAATAAATGTAACATAATAACAAGAGCCACCAAGAGATTGTACCTGAGCCTGTCCACATACATCTATATGCAAAATCTCTAACTTTTCAAACTTTTTCTATTTCCCAACCCCAAGAAATTTGTCTTTCTTCTATTTTCCATAAAGTTCATAGTTCTCACAGAATTCCAAACTTACCTGCTTCAGATTTGGAAGCAACTACCTTGAGTGGAGAATCTGCATCCTCTTCTCACTCATATGGACAAGCCTATAATGCCACAATGTTGTATCTGTTCTTGTGGAAGCTGAAGAGATAGAACAATCAGTATTATGAGGACATAAATACAATGTACCTATCCTGTCTCATTTTTCTATCACCATCGATCCTTTAGTGATATTCCACCACGTTTCTCCAAATGTAGATAAAGAACCATCTCCCAACTGGCCTGTTGAGATCATATTTCTTTTCATGCAGGAATATGTCTTACATCTTTCAATAGGGATTCACCTCCATTCTTTAATTTTATTCGTACGGGTGATTCCATGAAGGTGGTTCACGGTTTTTCGCAAGTGAGGTGCCAAACAATTGTGCAGCAGACCCTCGATTGAGGTACTTTAAAGCCCTCAACCGAGGTATTAAAACCACGATCGAGGTATTTAAAATACTCCGATCGAGGGCTTTAAAATACCTCGATCGACGGTTTAACATAGACCTCGATCGAGGGTAGGGTTAAACCCTTGATCGAGCTATTGAAACAAAATAAAAAATTAAAAACTACCCCGTAGCAGGCCCGAGCCAACTCGACTGATGGGGATCGGCAACAAAAGCTCGATCGAGAGGCGTAGCTCGACCGAGGACTTGAGACCACTACCGCACCACCAACGAACCATGTTGTCAACTCCACCAGGTAAGTGGATCGTAAACCTCACTTCTTTATTTTTTAAATAAGTTTTATTTCTTGTTTGTTTTTTGTAAGTTTATATCAACTGACAACGTTTATGCTGCTGATTTTATTTCTAAATGTGTATTGGCAAGTAGAAATGTTGTCGGATTACACATTTGGAAATAAAAGCGAAAAAATTTATGTTGCGGTTTTTTTTCCAATAAATTTAACCAAATTGTGTAAAAAAACCATTGAAACCTAAATTTTGTATACCTATGAACCTATCAATTACCAAGAACCATGTGAAAACTGAATGACAACATCAAGTGAAAACATGTGTAACAAAGCCAATTACATTAAGTTAAATATGTTTTAAATTTAAGTTTTATTTATTTATTGAATTTTTAAATATTTATGTTTATATCAACTGACAACATTTAAATGTTGTTGATTTTATTTTAAAATGTGTATTGGCAAGCAGAGATGCTGCCCTATTTTTTTCAATCCTCTGAGAATGGCAGGAGGATTGAAAAAAACAAAAAAAACACACATTTGAAAATAAAACCAAGAACCATGTGAAAATTGATTGAATTACCCAGAACCATGTGAAAACTGATTGAAAACAACGAGTGAAAACATGTGTAACAAACTGAGCTACATTAGGTTAAATATGTTTTAAATTTTAAATTTAAGTTTTATTTATTTATTCAAGTTATGAATTTCTATGTTTATATCAACCGACAGCGTTTATGCTGCCGGGTTTATTTTAAATATGTATTGGCAAGCATAAATGTTGCCCATTTTCTTTTTTCAATCCTCTAAGAATAAGAGGATTGAATATATATATATTTTAAAAAAAACCGGCAACATAAACCTTGTCGGGTTTTTTCCAATCAATTTCAATAAGGTCATATAACCATGTAACAAGAACCATTAACATTAAAAAAACATTTGAAAACCTTTGAAATTTCAATTATAAATTTCGATTACAAATTTCAATTGCAAATTTCAATTTGAATTGCAGTTTGCAATTTCAATTTGAATTGCAGTTTGCAATTTCAATTTCAAATTGAGGAAATTGCAATTGCAATTAAAATTTGTAATTGAAATTGCGATTGGAATTGCAATTTCAATTGGAAATTGAAATTTGAAATTAAAATTGAAATTGAAATTGATATTGAAATTACAATTGCAATTTGAAATTTGAAATTTAAATTGAATTTGAAACTTGACATTTGAAATTGAAATTGATATTGGAAATTGGAAATGGAATCGGAATTGGAATTTGAAATTGAAATTGAAATTGAAATTGAAATTGAAATTGAAATTGAAATTTGAAATTGAAATTGAATTTGATATTTGAAATTTGAATGTGAAAGTGAAATTGAAATTTAACTTGGAATTGAAATTGCAATTACAATTTGAAATTTGAAAATGAAAATGAAAATGAAAATGAAATTGAAATTGATATTGAAATTGAAGTTGAAAATTGAAAATTGAAAATTGAAATGGAAATGGAATTTGAATTTGAATTTGAATTTGAATTTAAAATTGAAATTGAAATTGAAATTTGAAATTGAAGTTGAAATTGAATTTGAATTTGAAATTGAATTTTTAAATTTTAATTTGAAATTGAAAACTGAAATTGAAATTGGAAATGAAACTGAATATGAAATTGAAATTGGAAATTGGGAATTGGAATTGAAATTGAAATTTGAAATACAAATTTGAAATTAAATTGAATTTTGAAATTCGAAATAGAAAATTGAAATTAAATTGAAAATTGAAAAAGAAATTGAAAATTGAAATTGAAATTGAAATTGAAATTGAAATTGAAATTTGAATTTGAATTTGAGTTTGAAATTGAAATCCGAAATCAAAATTGGTAATTGAAATTGAATTTGAAAATTGAAATTGGAAATGGAAATGGAAAAGGAAAAGGGAATTGAAATTGGAATTGGAAATTTGAAAATTGAAATTGAAACTAAAATTGAAAATGGAATTGTAATATGAATTTGAACTTGCAATTGAATTTCAAATTGAAATTGGGAATTTGAAATGGAAATTGAATTTGAAATTTGAAATATAAAATTTGAATTTAAACTTGAATTTGAATTTGAAATTTGAATTTGAATTTGAAAATGAAATTGAATATCGAATTGAACTTGAAATTGAAATTGAATCTGAATTTTAAATTTGAAGTTTGAATTTCAATTTGGAATTGGAAATGGAATTGGAATTTGAATTGAAATCGAAATCGAAATTGGAAATTTGGAATTGAACTTGATATTAAAATTGAATTCGAATTTGAAATTTGAAATTGAAATTGGAATTGGAATTGGAATTGGAATTGAAATAGAAATTGGAAATTGGAAATTGAAATTGAAATTGAAATTTGAATTTGAATTTGAAATTGAAATTGTAATATGAAATAGAAATTGAATTTGAATTTCAGAATGAAATTGGAAATTTGAAAATTGAATTTGAATTTGAATTTGAAATTGAAATTTGAAATTGAATTTGATTTTGAAATTGAAATTTGAAATTTGAAATTTGAATTTGAAACTGCAATTGAAATTTGAAATTTGAATTTGAAACTGCAATTGAAATTTGAAATTGAAATTGAAATTTGAAATCTGAAATTGAATTTGAAATTGAAATTGAGATTGAATTTGAATTTGAATCTAAAATTTGAATTTGAATTTGAAATAGAAATAGAAATAGAAATGTGATGTAGAAACTTCTCAAGAGGGACCTTCATTGCTTCGTGCTCGAAGGAGCATGAGAGGATCTGAGGTCGCATCACAGGGTGGCCATCGTCAATGTTCTCGTTCACCGAAGAGTGAAGCCACACCGAGGTAAGCTTCCACTGATGACAACAATAGGAGAGATAATGCGTCGGTTCATCCCGACGATATATATCTTGATCCCTATGAGGAGGATGTGCGCTAGGACACAGGTACATTAGGTGCATATTTTTTTTAGATACGTTTTCAGTAAATTTTTAATATAAAATGCATTCAATTTCACTTGCAAGTTATAATGTATATTTTCACTAACATTTGTGTTTTTGTTTGGATCGGAGGTGCATCATGAGGATCGTTTGATGATGAGGTCACCCACATCACCCTTGTTGATATTACTACCTGGCGAGAGTGGGTGCACTCATGTGTCTGCACACTCAGGGAGGATTCTCCTACCAGACGCTCATTATTCATGATGCTATTAGCAGTTGATGATTTGTTGTCCCTCTATAAGAGAGTGGGACCTCTTAGTAACATCTGATCTTTTACATGCCATAGGAGAAGATAGGATGTTATGGGTCCCCATAAATGGGATGATGTGAAAGCTGCCACAAGAGGGCATGATGTCTAGGTAACTTTGTTTTACACCGAGCTCTTGATTGCCTTGTCGATCAACCGCTTAGACTCAAGGAGTTTAAACTCGAGGCGACGACACCATATGTGTATGATAGATTCATTGGAGCATGGGGCATGTTACCCCACCATGACTAGGTCCCGTTGTATTTTTAAAAACATATATATGCATAGTTTGTTCTAGATATGCACACAGACTACACCAACATGGGATCTGAGTTCTTTGGTGCTTGTAGGGGACACAACTACCAATGTCCCGGAGCTTGCAGATACCTTGCTTTGGTGCCACCCCCTTCAATGTTGGTATCGATTCTAGATAAGATGGTTATCAGGTCAAGGGACATAGCACAACCATCCCAGCTTGATACAAAGGCTAGACAGGGGATTGAAGACTCAATTTTCACTGCCATGAGAAGTGTTATTGTTGCTGTGTAGGGAGAGACATACAGACCACCCCCTACACCTGCATAGCCAAAGATAGAGTGGGTCGACGATGACCTACTCAATTTTCTTGATGATGAGGCCTTACGGGGGTATGCTCGGTTAGAATGAGATGCATACTTTCGGATGTATCACAGATACAGTGCTCCAGGACAAGTATTTTTTTGTACAATTATGTATATATTCTTTTATGTTACATCATATTATACGTCGTAAATTGAATGCTCAATAATAATTAAGGGGTGTATTTTATTGTTCCTTACAGGGGACCACATACATGGATGAGCTCTGTCGTAGTGAGCCATCGATTGTTGGTCATCCATGAGGTCCATCCGCTCGTCCTAACCTGATGGAAACAATCATCGAGGTAATTTATAATTTATGTTCCAATTCAATTTGTGTTTATTAATCTCAGTTTATAATTTATGTTTTAATTCTTAATTTGAGATTTTATGTTTTAGATCCTAAATTTGAATTTCAAATTGTACATGGAAGCAGAAAGGTTGTTGCTCGAGATGATACACATGAGAACCTACAAGGTCCTAACCATCCAGGCCCATACATAGACGTAAGTTTTAATTTATGTTCCAATTCAATCCACATTTAGTAATTTCAATTTATACTTTTATATTTTAATTCTTGAATTATAACTTTTATGTTCTAGTTTTAATTTTTAATAAATCTAACTTATTACATGTAATGACATCTTACACATGCATCACTATAGCTGGGTGTCAATGCTGCAATCACTTTTTCAGATGATTGGGATGCATCTCATCCACACGGTCTTGATGAGGGCTCATCTACCCAGATTTTGACTCACCATTGAATTGAGTCAGGTTAGTTTCACATCCATCCATTAAAATTTTTCACTTCTTGTTGAATATTATACATTGGTCAAAATTTAACTAACTTACAAATTTCACAATTTTAACTTTTACAGTATGTTGAGATCGAGGCCTTCTTTCATAGTTTACCGCCTCAAGGCCAGCCTAGGTCTACTGCAAGTGAAGGAAGTCACATGGCCGATCAAGGGCCTGATGGTGATAACGGCCAATGACTTGATGATGTATACATTTTCATTTTTTGGATGATGTACATGCATTTTCATGTTTTGGATATGGAATTCTGTCATATATATGGACTTTGGATATGGAATTTTGGATATTTTGTTATGTATTTTGTATATTTTATCATATTGAGGTATTCATATGTATTTTGTATCTTGATTTGAAATCGATTGTCTTTTATATTACATATAGATATAGTTATTATAATTACATTTATGTTTTATTGGTTCAATTGAAAATTTAATGTATAGTGATCACAATATAAAATTTCAATCTCAATTACATTACAATTAACCACTTATACTATAAAACAAGAACTCGACATGGTTCTCGTTTTTCTCTCTCTTAATTTTAGTAGCTATTTTTACCTCCATTTCAAAAAGGGTTGATACCAGTATCACACATTTTTATTTTGAGGCACTTTTTTGGGCCTTTGACACATCTTTGTTGTAAAGTATTTTTAATTTCTATTTTCAAGTGTGTTTTTTAGAAATTTAACAAAACAACATACATTTAGAAGCTACCTATAATGAAAAATACATACATTTTCGAAATTTATCTTTAAAATTTAATCATAAATAAGACATTTTTATGGAAAAAATAGTGAAAAAATCGAGAAAATGAAGACATTTAAACCCATTTTAACATACTTTTAGACATTTTTGGTATAAAAATGATACTATTTCAAATTATTTTCCATAATATTTAACCCCCTAACCAATTATTATTAAACTTAAAAAATAATATTTAAAAAAATTACATTCCCCCCTTCTACCCTAACCCTAACCCTACCCCGCAACAAACTATTACAAAAGTTAAAAAAATAATTATAATGTGCCCCTCCTACCCTATCCCCCTTAACAAAATATTAATAATTTTTTTTAAAATTTACATTTAAAAAAATAATTACATCTCCTACTCTAACCCCCCAACCAACCATTAATAAACATTTAAAAAAACAAAGTACATTTCCTAATGCCCTAGCCCCCTACATTACCCCCTACCTTAACCCTCAAAAAATTACATTTCCTAATGCCCTACCCACTACCTTAACCCCCCGATGTTACCCCAATTACCCCTCACACATTGTTTTAACTAAAAAAAATTTAAAACCCAAATTAAAAAAATTAAAAAACTAAAATAAAAATCTAAACTTAAAAATAAAAAATAAAACCTAAACTTTACAAAAAATAACAAAAATAAAACAAAAAAAAACATAAACTTTACCGCCCATCCCCCTCCCCGAGCCTACTCACTCCTCCCCTCCCCCACTGCTCACCCACCTCTCCCCTCCCCTCTCCTCTCCTCTGCCTCTTTTCCCCTCTCCTTTGCCTCCCTTCCCCTCCCCTCTCCTCTCCCTTTCTCGTACACATTACAATTTAGTTACATTTTACACATTGCAATTCAATACAATTTAAAATTTAAAATTTAATGTATAATTTCAACTGAAAATTCAATGCGTAGTTACAATTTAAAAGTTCAATTTCAATTACATTACAGTTGCAAATTCAAAATTTAGAATTCAATTACATTACAATTTAAAACTTAAATTACAATTACATTACAGTACACATTACAATTCAATTACAATTGACACATTGCAATTTAATTACAATTTAAAATTTAAAATTTAATTTGTAATTTCAATTGAAAATTCAATGTGTAGTTACAATTTAAAAGCTCATTTTTCATTACATTACAATTGCATTTGAAATCAAAATTTAAAATTCGAATACATTACAATTTAAAATTTAAATTACAATTTTACATTGTATAGGTGTATTTTAAATTACAATTATATTAAGGTTGTATAGGTGTCGCATCTCCTTATTTCTATCAAATATAAGCTTGTGGTGTGTTTGTGGGTTCAACATATTTCAAAAATTCATGGTGGCTACAAAGCATTCTTTAATTGTTAGGAGTGTACACAAGGCATTGAAGTGATACATACATGCAATTTTATTACAATATTATTGTTTGTTACTATAAGATTTTAATTCAATTTAAGTTGGAATAACCATGCGTTAGTGAGGATCGATATTCACTGGTAAGCATATGGAAGATGACTACTTTGGTTGTGTATAACATACTGAAGGACTGAACCCTTTCATTGTTGCTTCATCTTCATGGTGGATCTCTCAAGATTGAAATGACCTCCTCCATTGCAGCTCTAAAAAAATTATTTGAAGAGTTAAGGATGTATGACCCTCCCTTAAGTGACTCCATGAATGGATACATGCAACTTAAGGATATTTCTTAGAGGATTTAGTTTCTATCCATCCACATAAACTTTCATATAAAATTTGGTTCCTAGAACTACTATCAAATAAAATTTACCTGTTTTATAAGGTTAGGTGGTTGCATTAATAATAATTCTTGGTTTTTAGAGATAATGACTCTTTAACACATGTTTATCCTAGATATTGATAATCTTCAACCATCTAGTATATATTTAATCTTGGTTTTAAAGCATCTAAAAAAATATTTATAAAACTATTATGGAGGAAGTTCATGGAGCACTGACCACACATTCAAGTGTATTCAAAGTATCAATGTGCTTGTCACATTGGAGCACCATGACCCAATTTTCACAAAAACCTCCCATCTAGTATTTTTAATCTTGGCATTAAAGCATCTAAGAAATACATTTGTAAAACTATTGGTCACTTTGCAAAAAAAACCTATATAAACGAGGGAAAAACAACTTCCACAAAAATCTCTAATAAAATCTTCAACAATTCAGCATGACAGCTATGTCAATGTTGCAAGTGGCATACATGTAATTCATTCATCTAGCCAATGGGTTATAGGAATGCAAGTCTCCATCATACGATCACGGTTAGTTGTTTCCATCTTCCATCTCTTTGGCTCACCTCTCTTCACCTTGATTTCTGTTAGATGTATCTGAGCTTCCACCACCAAATGACCTTATTTCCATGATATATATTCAGCCATAAAATCTCTATAAATAATATAAGCACCTTGTTTTTTCACTCTTTCAAAAAAGTGTCCCATCAGAACTAGGTCTCCAATTTTTTATGTGAACTCTCCATTTTGATAGGGTCGCACTGACCTGCTTTTAATTTGTTTGCACCGCATCAAATAATATGACACATTTTATTGATTGTGGGGGGGTGCAATGACAACGAATACATCACCTGCAAGAGAAATTACAAATATTATTCAAATGTCCTATGTGCATTTCTATAGGATTTGTATATGTGTAATATATCTAGTGAACTAATTAATAATGAAGTTGTGTACCTTCCCTAACCACATCAAAAACTCGATCATGATCTAGTGAGACCATTGCCTCGTCAGTGTGCATCTCTTTCCATGTTGGAATTGGATGTGGGCCCTTTGGATTAAGAGGGACATATTTCCATGGTTTCACATATACATCATTTTCACAGTGATGAAGCCCGCATCCATTTGCATCAATGCAAAAATTGCAAAAACAAGCATACTTCCTCGTTTCAATGGTGAATATGCCGCCCATGTATTTACTTCAAATAAAATGTAACTCCCTCGTACTAGGTATGGTCTCACAATACCACGACATGGTTCTATTCACATCACCAAGGGAAACATCCCAAAAGAACCTGCATGGAGTTCAATTTTTCATATAAATTCCTACCGAGCAGGTGTTCTTTTGGAAATGATATATAATGCTATTAGATTATTAATTGAGTTTGGAATTTATTACCTGCACATCGGCCTTGCTTGTGTGCGACCTTGATGTCCCAAATCTTGTGTGCACCAATCAACTACCTCTACGGAGCATTTGAGTCGGTTTCACCATGACTCATCTGGTACCTCCAAAGTGCATGTTTCACACATGCACCTATGCCATCATGTTCACCCTTTCCATGCCTTGTTTAAAAAAATATCCATGTCTGTCAGAATCCTATCTCTTTGTGAAGGGGACTCAACCAATAAAAAGAGCATACCAATTTGAACTTCCCTGCACACCCATTTGACCAAATCCAGTGTTCAGTAAATGATACACCTCTTTGTCTGAATGAATCATATTTAAATCAACCCAAAGTAGTGTTCAACGAAAAATGTGTCATGCTCACGATCATCACTAACATAAAAATGGTGCTCCTTGATCACTTCGCATGATTGAGGAGTGTTATCCCTACCATCAATGCTTTCTTTAGCATGTATGCACAATACATGTACGAAGACAGACACCTAGTCAGAATGATAGTACTCACTCTATATATCTCTATGAGGAGAAAATGCGTAGTTTTCAGCAAATTCTACCACTGATAATATTGTGCCCGACTCAAATACCTCACGAGAATGTTTGAACTCTAAAGCTTTCCACCTAGACCCATGGGAGTGCTTTATGTATTTATAAATATGACTTTGAAACTTCTCCATGAAATCTGAAACAAGAATCTCATCCTTGAGCAAGTCGATCCTCTTAGATGGCACATATGAAGAAGAGGATGGATTCATCGAGACATACTCGTACCTCTTCCACATAAATGTGATATATGACAATCCAAGGTGTGTTGGATCGATATGAAATTTCCTTTGGAACAATGTCAAATCACCGCATTCAGGGCATCTTCTCCCACCTACACACCTCTTATTGAAAAACACTTCTTCAAGATTCCTATTGCATAGTATCATACAAATAAAATCTTGCACTGTGTGAGGAGCTGGTTCACCATTCTAGTTCCTTTTGCTAAAATCCAAAAATGTGTTTTAGTATAGTTGGAATTCAACATGGTATTGGCAACAACAAGTGTCACGAATTGTAATCGGCCTAATATACCACGATTTCAGTTTGTTGAACATGCTAAATGATATCTGAAGACCAAGATTAGTTTCTTGGAATTCCTTGTAAAGTGCAACTCTCGTCATCTCCATCACATGCTTACAGTGCTCCTGATAAATTCCTATGGATAAACGTTGTCGCAGGACATGCTTTCGATCTAGAATAGCACGAGAATGGCTATCCCAAAAATCTATCACCTTCTCTCTAATGCTCTTTTCCATCCCGCCTCGATAGGGTTCCCTACAAATAAGATCCCAACATGCAGCTTCATCATTTTCATCTATCCGGACCTTGAATTTAGTATATTTGAACAATGTTGTTTCTGAAAATTTGAGCAATGATGCGATTTTTGCTACCATTCGATTTATTGAGGTTCTTGGTGCCATAACAACCATTGTAATTTCCCTACGAGCAACTTGGATATCATCATTTCTTGATTTTCCAAATTAAGATAATGCAATTCTTACATTTTCTATTGCATTCTTGCATGTCTTTTTTGTTTTAGCATCTTGAAAACCTAACAACTTTGTGGCACATTTCAATTTTTTGTGTTTTATCAACCCATGCACGATTTGAGCTTGTGGCATTGTTGAATGTTGTTCAAAATATGATTTGATAATGTTACTGACATGCTCTCTGAATGTCTGACTAGGGATCAGGTTCCCAATCTCTTCTCGTGCAACAACTACTTCACAATCCTCTAGACAATTTCCACCCCTTCCAACCCCACTTCAACTCCCAATTATACTTGAATTGTGAGAGGGAAAAGTGTCATGTGATGGATGATAGGGATCATGAGGGGGAACAGGGTCATGTGATTATTAATCATAATGATGTGATGGATTACCATAATCTATCCCTACATAATCAAAATTCATGTGAAGGTATTTTCAATAAGAAATGCACTATGCAAGTAGGTTAATTTTAAAGCACCAAATTGAAGTGTTTTGAAATGCGTTGGTACAAGAATTGAAAATACATTAAAAACAAGAAAAATTGTTTGTAACTTGAATTCAAAATAAATAAATATGTATCGAACTTGAAATTGTACATTTAGCTTGAGAATTGTTAGTAAAGTTTGAGAATCAAGTATATGTATTTAACTTGATAATTGTTAATAACTTGATAGTCGTAGAATTAATTTTAAAATTGCTAGTAATGTGAAATTTGTTACATGGAAATTAACAAATGCTCACATGAGGCTATACAAATAATTTTTTATAATTCCTTATTATGGTACTATAAGGAAAAAATATAATTTATCCCTACATTCATGCATAGAAAAAGTTGGTACAATAATTGAAAATACATTAAAAACAAGAAATGTTTTGTTTGTAACTTGAATTGAAAATAACTAAATATATGTTTAACTTGAAATTGTACATTTAACTTTTAAAAACAAGAAATTTTTTGTTTGTAACTTGAATTGAAAATAATTAAATATATGTTTAACTTGAAATTGTACATTTAGATTGAGAATTGTTAATGAAGTTTGAAAATGATGTATTTAACTTGATAATTTTTAATAACTTGATAGTTGTACATTTAACTTCAAAATTGCTGGTAACTTGAAATTTGTTACATGGAAATTAACAAATCTAAAATTGCTAGTGACTTGAGACTTAGAGCTCACATGAGGATATACAAATAATTTTTTATAATTCTTTATTATTGTACTATAAAGAAAACTATAACTTATCCCTACATTCATGGATAGAAAAAAGTGGGTACAAGAATTGAAAATATATTAAAAACAAGAAAAAAATTGTTTGTAACTTGAATTGAAAATAACTAAATATATGATTCATGCATAGAAAACGTTGGTACAAGAATTGAAAATACATTAAAAACAAGAAAAAAATTGTTTGTAACTTGAATTGAAAATAACTAAATATATGTTTAACTTGAAATTGTATATTTAGTTTGAGAATTGTTAGTGAAGTTTGAAAATCAAGTATATATTTAACTTGATACTTGTTAATAACTTGATAGTTATACATTTAACTTTAAAATTGTAACCTGAAAATTGTTACATGGAAATTAACAAATCTAAAATTGCTAGTGACTTGAGACTTGGAGCTCACATGAGGCTATACAAATAATTTTTTATAATTCCTTATTATGATACTATAAGGAAAAAATATAACTTATCCCTACATTCATGCATAGAAAAAGTTGGTACAAGAATTGAAAATACATTAAAAACAACAAAAAAATTGTTTGTAACTTGAATTGAAAATAACTAAATATATGTTTAACTTGAAATTGTACATTTAGCTTGAGAATTGTTAGTGAAGTTTGAAAATCAAGTATGTATTTAACTTGATAATTGTTAATAACTTGATAGTTGCACATTTAACTTTAAGATTTCTAGTAACTTGAAATTTGGTAGATGAAAATTAACAAATTGAAAATTGTTAGTGACTTGAGACTTGGAGCTCACATGAGACTATACAAATAATTGTTTGTAATTCCTTATTATGGTACTATAAGGAAAAAAATATAACTTATCTCTACATTCATGCATAGAAAAAGTTGTTACAAGAATTGAAAATACATTAAAAACAATGTAACTTGAATTCAAAATAGCTAAATATGTATTTAACTTGAAATTGTAAAGTTTGAAAAATCAAGTATATGTATTTAACTCGATAATTGTTAATAACTTGATGGTTGTACATTTAACTTTAAATTTTCTAGTAACTTGAAATTTGTTACATGGAAATTAACAAATGGAAAATTGCTAGTGACTTGAGAGTTGGAGCTCACATGAGGCTATACAAATATTTTTTTATAATTCCTTATTATGGTACTATAAGGAAAAAATATAACTTATCCCTACATTAATGCATATAAAAAGTTCGTACAAGAATTGAAAATACATTAAAAACAAGAAAAAAATTGTTTGTAATTTGAATTGAAAATAACTTGATAGTTGTACATTTAACTTTAAAATCGCTAGTAACTTGAAATTTTTTACATGGAAATTAACAAATTGAAAATTGCTAATGACTTGAAAATGATCCTTTTGACTTGAAAATTGTTACAAATTATTACACATTGTTATGTATATTTATAAGAACAAGATTTGATTTTTTTAGTGCATGTTTAAGATATTATGATATACACATACCACATAGCACATACCAAATCTAATTAGATCAATGATAGGAAGAATTTGAGATTTGACAAAATCTACAACCCTTTTATTGTCATTGAATCTTCCAACTATTACATAACAATCACAATATTCATTTTTATTGTTGTCGCTATATTTTCCAACTACTACATAACTATCACAATGTTCATTTTATTTGATTGAATGTCATTGAATTTCCCAACTACTACATAATTATCACAATGTTCTTTTTATTTGTTGTCAATGAATTTTACAATTACTACATATCTATCAAAATGTTCATTTTATTTGTTTTCAAATTGAATTTTCCAACTAATACATAACTATCCATTTAACTTTAAAATTATCCATTTAACTTGAAAATTGTTACAGATTTTGAAATATAAATAACATATAACTTACTATAAGGAAAAAATATTTAACTTATCCCTACATTCATGCATAGAAAAAGTTGGTACAAGAATTGAAAATACATTAAAAACAAGATAATTGAATTTTCTAACTACTACATAATTATCACAATGATTGTTTTATTTGTTGTCATTGAATTTTACAACTACTACATAACTATCAAAATGTTTATTTTATCTATTTTGAAATTGAATTTTTCAACTAATACATAACTATCATAATGTTCATTTCAAATAAAATGAGGGTTCTAAAATTAGACATTAATAAATATTTTAATCAACAAATGTTGAGACTTGGAGCTCACATGAGGCTATACAAATAAATTTTTAACAAATAACAAAACAAGAATTGAAATTACATTTAACATGAAATTGTTAGTAACTTAGAAAATTGAAAACAGCTAAATATGTACATTTGAACTTGAAAATTGAACTAGTAACTTGAAAAGTGTACATTTAATTTGAAAATTGTTATATTAAAGTTTCAAAATTGTACATTTTACTTGAAAATTTTTAATAACTTGAAAATTGGATTCAAGTGCACATTTAATTTGAAATTTTTTCAATTAATATTGAAAATTGTTAGTGAGTTGAAAATGATCCATTTAACTTGAAAATTGTTACAAATTTTGAAATATAAATAACAAAGTTAAGAAATAAATAAGAATCTCATTACAAACAAAAAAAGTGAAGAAATTAGATTAGGAAATAGTTATTGTTTTTTTAAATTGTTACTAATTTTGTCATCTAATTAAAAAAATGTTAAGAATCTTGTTACAAACAAAATATAGTAAGGCTAAGATGAAAAAAATAGTTAGTTTATAACTAATTATTAGAGAAATTTATAAAATATGAAATTTAAATTAGGTAGCATGTAATTCAAAAATTTACCTTGGTTGTCCTCCATTGGAATTTGTTGCACCAAAGGTGCATCTTCTTCTTATCTCAATATTGCTCTTTGTTGTCTCATCATTTCTCTATTATTCTCATGCTATTCATCATCGTTTTGTTCACGAGCATGCTTCCTTTGACGTTTTCTTTTACTCCCCATTAAGCTTCAATGACAACAAACAAATATTTCTTCCAATTGTTATAACAAACAATAATATGCTAATATGGAATTTGAAGCATGTCTACAAAGAACTTCCTACATGTGTAATGAACTCTAATTTAAAAACATCAAATTCACATAGATCTAATTGAAATTAAACTAACAATGATTTAAAAAAGTGTTGTTGGGCAATTGTTTAGGGGTTATAGCTGTTTTTGCAGGAGAATGGTGGTTGGACAACATTACTTGTCCCAAGCATTTCTCAGCTATTTTTTATTCTTTTGTTTACACAGACCAACCCTTGATCGAACATTTTTTTCAAAACCTCGATCGAGACCTTGAAGAGAGCTCGATCGAGGGTTTTACATAGACCTCGATCAAGGTCTCTTCAAGTCCTCGATCAAGGTATTTTAAAAATATCGATCGAGCAAATACCTCGATCGAGGGCCTTAAAAACAATCCCATAGCCCTTTTATCTACATAAAGAAAATATTGTGTTCCTTTCAGGGGCTTAAACTATGTCATTAAATGCAAATTAATGGAAAAAATTGATACTGTTGGATTCGTTAATGAATCCTCTATCCATGTACATATAATTTACGAATTTTTATCTTCGTATGTCATTATTTTTTAAATTTATGCTAAAGTTTAGCCTAAAAAACCCTGCCGATAACTTCGAATGAGCTCAAAGATAAATCAAGGACATACAAAATACAAATCCAAACTAAATTGAAAAAATATACAAGCGCTACATCACTGTGTCCTCTTCAAAAGGGTATTTTTAGTTTTGCAATTTATGTAAACAATCAAAATATTTACTGCACACCAGTTTCAAAAAATAATAATAAATATAAATTTTCAAAAAAAATATAAGAAAAATATGTATGCACTAGTGCATTATGTCTAGATCATGTTCACATATTTCATTTTTTAAAATTATTAATTTAACATTAAATTAAATTTTGCACACACACAAGCCATTTGTTAATTGCTCTTCAAATTTTTAAGGACACACGTTTCATTAAATGAAAATTTGACACAATAAATGACATTGGTATATTTAAAAACAATATCATTGGAAATCCAACATAATTATCTACATTTCATTTTTTAACTGCATGTCGAAATTCATATGGAAAATATGAGTTTCAAGGGCTTCAATTTAATACATGACTAAAATTTCCATTTTTCATCGCCATATTTGGCCAAAAAGAGTTAATTGTCTTCATGGAATCACCCGTTACACACCTTACCCATTCCTACAATTTTACATGGTTCATCATCACCTAATAAAACATGTCCAAAATCACTTGGAACATAATCATGAAATAATTTTCTACGGAGTGTAGTATGACATGAAGCCCCTAAATCTACTACCTAGTAATCACTAGTATTATCTAATGCAAGAATCAAAGCATATTGTAACATATCACCTGCTACATTTGCTTCGTGAGTAGTCTCTTGTTGTCCATCTCCTTTCTTCTTTAGAGATCTGTAATATTTCTTCAAATGTCCTTTCTTTCCATAGTTCCAACACTCTATCTTTCCCAGTATGGACTTGTATCTGCCCTTCCTATAATTGTTGTGACTACCTGGGCTCTTTCCTCTCTCCCTTTTCCTTCCCCTACTTTCCATGGTCAACGCATTACCTGATGTCTCCTATGTGCTTTTCCTTCGCATTTCCTTACGAAGAATAACACAACCAACATCATCTAATTTCAAATTGTTTGAACTAGAGATAGAGTTACTTATAGCCATGACCAAGCCGTTCCATATTTCTGAAAATGAGTACAATATTTGAAGATCCCTAACCTCATCGTCAAAGTTCACTTTTACAGAACTTAGCTAATTCGTAATTGTATTAAATTCATTTAAATGATAAAAAACAGATCCACCTTCTGATATCTTCATATTAAATAAAGACTTCATTAGAAATACCTTGTTGGAGGTCTAGGGTTTTTCATACAACTTACCCAATGCGCTCATCAGACCCCCACTTATCTTCTCTTTTGAAATATTGAAAGCCATTGACGAAGCCAAACACAATCGTATTATTCCCAGTGCCTTTTTGTCAAGAAACTCCCATTCTTTGTGCTTCATAATCGTCGACTGCTTTTATTTTCCTCCCAACGGTAGGAATAGATCCTTCTGATACAAATAGTCATACATTTGCATCGTCCATAACTAGTAGTTTTGGCCATTAAATTTCTTGACCTTAAACTATCCTTCTTCTGCCATTGCTGCCACTTGAACTAGGATTAAACCTTCTTTCCTGTGAGTTTATATGCCAAATAGACCTTTGGATATGATACCAACTGTTAGAAAAACAATATCGTAGAGTAATAACAATAAACAAGATGAAAATATAAATCACATAAACACATTATAGGAGAGACACCAATATAAAGTGGTTCACCTAAGATGGGATACATCCCCACAAAAATTGCCAGTCCTTGTTATTATACTATCCAACAAATGAATGGATACAACCTACAACACATCCGCTACAACTTCCTCTTCACTCTCTCATAGTCTCTGTTACACAATCATAGATATATTTACAATGCTACAATACACAACCGTATTACAATGTCTTCCTTATAAAGGGGAATTACCATGGGAAAATACTACGGGCTACCCAAAACCATGGGCCCATAAACAATTGGCCAATAAACAACTTAAAAAATTTCTTTCAGTGGCTTCGGTCTTGAACCCCCGCCGGGGGCTCGCTGGCCACTGGACACCCCATCCGGGGGGATGGTCCCCCCCGAACCCCCGTCAGGGGCGATGCCCCCCCACACCCCCTCGCTGGGATGAGTGTACAGTCCACCTGCATAGCATATAAAACTGGGATACAAACACGGCTGAAACAACACCATCTCTGAATCAGGAAGATCAGGCTCCACAACCAACATACATTGCTAGTCATTCACTAGTTTGGCCTTGACCTTGAGCTGCTCACTATGAATACATATTAGCTTATTTACATCATTTACATAATCTGATTTAATACATTCCAATGGTTAGAACTAGGGACATTACACAATATTAAGATATTTAGGTGTCTTGAAAAGTATATAGAAATGATTATTCCCTCTCAAGGAGACCCATAAGAATGTAAGAATGTAGATGGTTCACATGCAAAGTATTTTAATATATTTTATATACTATAAATCATAAATTCATACAAAGTTATTGAAAAAATTAGTACACTATTTCCTCTTTAATGGATGAAATTTAAGAACTTTGAGACATTTCTAAAAAGATGCATGGCTTTGGGACTATACAATTTTCTTACTAATGGGATCTCAAAGATGCATTAAAGGAAGTATTTATTAATGATAATAATTGGTTTGAACCTATTTCTTTAAGAAACTCTCCGCCAAATGTCGATAAAACCTCCTTATCACTTGGAAATCCTACATTATTACACCAAAAGAAAAATTTTGAGTACTTGAAAAACTAAAAAAGGAGTAATCTCTTAGAATATTATAATCTTAACCTACCATTAAAAACAACTGGAAAAAAAAGACTACTGAGAAAATGTTCAAAGAAACTTAGATAATGTTCTTGATGTTGAAAATATCCATGGGGGATTCACTAGGGGGCCAATATAATATAACACTCATTCATATTGGGGGTATTAAATAAACATGAAAACCCAAATATTATATTGCTTATATCTTAAGGGGCATTAGGGTTTTTTATTTAATACAGAAATACACAAATACTTTGGGGTATATTTTATATGGGCGGGCTGCCAAATATCCCCTGAAATGGAAATGAGGCAAGGCTCTGGCTTACTAGAGTTACAGGGAAATCGCGTCGAGGCTAGGGTTTCGAGGTGAAGACACAGTGAAGAGGAAAGGGCTTACAGGGAAATCGTGTCGAGGCCAGGGTTTCGAGGTGAAGACACAGTGAAGAGGCAAGGGCTTACAGGGAAATCACGTCAAGGCCAGGGTTTCATGTGGGTTTTGTGATGAAGACATGGTGAAGAGGCAAGGGCTTGCGGGGAAATTGTGTGGAGGCTAGGGTTTTGTGGTGAAGACACGGTGAAGAGGCAAGGGTTTGCAGGGACTCTCTGGAGCCCTTCACCTATATGGCATGCACGAATGTAGCGTGACAAAATCCTCTTTCGTCTTATTTACAATATGCAACAAACCCTACCACAATCCTGACCTGAGCTTGTGTATAATAAAAGGTTTGCTTGAGTAGTTATTTGGAGCTTTATCAATTTATTGTGCTGCGTGGAGTTCATCTGCCTCTTTTTTCAGTGGGCTGCGAGTAGATTGAGAACAACGGTATGTTGTATAATTCATTCAATTAACCACTAAGGATTGAGAACAACGGTATGTTGTATAATTCATTCAATTAACTAGCAATGTTTGGCTTCTGTGGCATTATTTGTATTATGATGTATTTGGTTTTGTTTTGTATGCATTAGTTTGGAGTTTGGTTGAAGGTTTGTGCGTATTTGTGTTTTGTTATGATTATGATTCATTTGATGTTATGATTATGATTCATTTGATCCTTCATCATGCATATCTGCTGAAGATTCTATTTTGTCAAGGTATGAAGATTTCATTTATGAGTATTTTATCCGTAGAGATTCATTCGAGTGGGGTTAAATGGGGGAAAGTTTAGAGGAGTGGGGTTTTAGGTGAAATTTTAGAGGATTAGATGCAGGAACCGCCTTTCATCTGAATATTGAGCTTTAACTGTATTTGGTTTTGGTTCCAAACTTAAAAGGTAACGGTTTTGTGTTTTTAATTCTCGAAGCTTGTTTTTTAATCCATATTTAGGGTTTTGCAATGAAATATTGGTGCGTTTAATAAATATTTATGTTTAAATATAGAGGGCTTTTGACACCGTGAAACACAAACTCTCCAGGAAAATCTTTAAATCCAGGAGTTGTTTAGCAGAAATCTGGTAAGGCCACATGTCGAATAAGATCAGCGAGGTTATAGTGCAAGTTGTCTAGACATACTAACTTTGGAGAAAACAAGGACAAAAATAACATAGAAATAATAGGTTATTAAGTAAATAGTCAATTCTAGGGTTCATTTTCAATGAATTAGCAAATGTAATTTCAGCCAAGGACAAAATCCTCAAGTTTACTGTAGATTTGGAGATGCATGTGGCAAATCATCAAAATCAAGAAAAAATAACATCATGGAAAGCTAGAGTTGCATAGTAAAGAATTATTGACATATTCAGTTGGAAATGAGTAATTGTGAAAAGAAGGAAACAATTTGCTATGGTGGAAATTTGATCATTGTATAGTTAGCAGTTTCGAGTTCTAGCGCATTGTTATAGGAAGAAATGTGGCGTGTCTCAATTTGCAAATGTGGCTCATTTTAAAGGATTTTTTATTGGTATGACGCCATTTTACAAGGTTAATGTGAATAGTCCTTATGTGTCAAACCCATATAGCTAAATTCATGTATCGATAAAGGATAGGGAATTGCAGACACAATTAGAAAATTTTACGAGCAGTTTCATAGAAAAAACTGAACCAAGGCAAGGTCTATTTGATACAACATGATGAATAGGTGAAAATTCATCATATGTGGGGAACTTAAGCAAATTATCAAGTGAAGTTGGGGTCTATTTGATGCTACGTTACAAAAGTTTGGGATTTGTCTGGATAATACATGCAAAATCAAAATCTGCATGGAAAAAAGTTGGAAGCTCCTAGTTTGGAGCCTGAGACCAAAGTTATGAATGGTTTGAAAATAAATAAAATCAAGCCTTCTAGATAACACATTTCTTATAGTTTTTTGTACTTATGATTGATATGAAGGAAAATGAGAATATGGGGCAATTTATTGAAAATCAACCCAGTTGGTTACCATTTGACAAGAAAGAAAGTTGGGATTGAATTGGAGATAATCAAGAAACAACGGGTTTAGTTTAATAGAAGTTAGTAGTACTAGGGGAAATCCTAGAGGAAATTATTGATAGAAATTTTTAAGGATGGCTTTGAGGTGCATGGAATACAAAGGTTGAGTATCAGTTGACCAAAATGTTTTTTAGATTCTATTAAAGGATTAGATGCTATTACTAACATATATTAAATCTGTAAAGTCCATTCCATGTAAATAAATCATGTGGAAAAGGATAAGGTAGTCAATTTAGTGTCTATTTGACATGAAGCAAAGCTTTGGTAGAAGATAAGGATAATTAAGTCCTTATTAGGAGTCCAATGCCACAACACAATAGTGTAATCTTATTACAACAACATCAAATAGACATACTTTTATGAAGAATTTCCATAAGGTTATATGCAGTAGCTTTTTTACTTGAGTTAGTTGGAGAAACAAGGTGGTTTGTCACATGTGTTGAGGTTGAGTTGATATTTTGATGCGATGGGATATTTCCTACTAGAAGTCAACAAATCTATAGCCATTATGTCAAATTTAAGGAATTCAATTACCATCTATCTGTATCTTTTGATCTGCATGTTATGATATAAAAATTCGAACTGGGATGTACCTAACAATTTATTTATGAAACTACATATAGATGCAGTGATGCCTTAATTTATCAGAACCTTTTCCTATATGCCCACTTGTCACTCAAAGAATGAAATTACCAACGCCTCTTAATAAAACTACAATATAAGTTGTTGTTGAAGGTGCAAAGCTTTCACCACTAAGCCTTGTTCCTTATGCAAATGGTGTCTCTCCTCACAGGCAGAATGCTATTGTAGAAAGAAAATTTTGTTCTTGTGTCTACATCAAGGGTGATCTAAACTCAATAATTTTTTGGTTTGGATGCATTTAGATGCTTGAGCATTTGGTTGGTTTTTTTTCCTCTGTTTGTGTTGATTCAAGTGGTCATTATTTGTACTACAAATATTTGTGTACCATGTTGTATCAGGGGGATGTTGTAATTCTGATCTAATTTGCAGTCGTACTCAAGAGTTTTCATGGCTCTTGGTTTTCTAGACTTAGGAATGGTTTTGCACATTGAAATCCAACTACAGTATCCAATTGTATTGTGCATTCCTTAGTGTAAGAATATGTGAAACCAAACTATGGTATCTAGTTGTACTTTGCATTCCTTAGTGTAAGGATATGTATTAATGTGTTGAATTCAACACTTAGAGACTATTGTTCTGCTCAACAAAAGGGTGGCCCAAATATCCAGAATAATACTTTCAATGTGTTTTCTCCCCTTTCAGAGGCTTTATCCTCTATCATGGCATGCTTCCATGCAATTAATAAACAATAACATGAAGATGATTATGAATAACTTATGTGCTAATTGAATGTGAATTACATAATTACATAAGTTGGTGTCTCTTGGAACTGACTTGCAGGAGACACCAATTCCCTTTGTTCACAATTTTATGAGTTCATTCTCAACTTGGCTACTACCTCATCTCACTTCTTATGTCTTTAAAAGTGCTTATACTTTGTCAATCCTTGTTGTTTGTCTATGCTCATTCTCTGTTTGTGCTCATTCTCTGTCTGTGCACATATAACTTGAACAGTCCTCAGTGAACATTGATGATGCAATGTTTCATCTATGCAATCCTCTTCATGCTTCCTTGCTCTCCATTTGTGTTTATTGTGTTGTTAATATGATCATCATGTGTGTAATACCTTTCTCTAATTCTCTGCGTCCTCTTCCTCTTGAATCAGTAGATCTCCTCTCCTCAGTCATTCGCATTCATTCAATCTACAATAAACCTCAGTGATTTTTATCCCTGTGGTATCCCTACAATCACCCTTCGCATCATGCATGTGTGTCAATTCAGAGCAATAAGATCTTCATATATTCGCATCTCTCACATCTCACATCCATTCGCAAATATGCAATACCTAGAACTTCACGTTTTTGCTTTTTACTTCAATGCACCACCTCATAAGCATCCCCATCATCCACAACAATATATTATACCTTAATCTATACCCTAACAATTCTTAGTTTTCCAATGAAAAAGGGTAATAGAACAGTACCAAAACACAACCATCAAATCTCATAGTGAAGCACATCTTGCTAGTTTGAAATTTCAATCTTTAGACAGTCGTTGACAAATTTGCTTGGTAACATCCCACAAGTTCCGCTATTAGTTGAATCCTTTAAAACTGCTATAAAAAAAAAACCAAAAACATCCTTCAATCCTACATCAAAATGACATAGCACCCCTGAAAAATATTTTACTATTTGCTACAGGAATGAATTTTAGACCATAGTATAGTGCAATATGTGTGTGGAGTGTGTACTGCCTCTTTATATTAATACTCTTAAGCCTTGATCTTAAACAGGGCTAACCTTGATATATCTTAAACAGTTCTTCATCGTACTATTCAAACTTTGCTAACCATTGAAAAACCAATTATACTCCTCAACCAATGAACTATTTCATAATCTAAGAAACATGACAACATAAAACCGATTTCAACTTACCATAATTTAAAATATAATTAGGGCCTCCACAACTGCCCAAAGTATTTAAACATCAAACACAAGTCTCTTTCCAATGTCCTATGTCTTGCTACATACATTGTAATCACAAAATAATTTGTTAGCTTGGGACTATGCAAACATTGCCTAAAATATCCCTCTTCTAGATGCAATAATCCAAATCTGAAATCTTTTCAGCGTAGTTTCATAATCAAAATATTAACTCCAAGAATTATCTTTGAAACTTAGTTGTGTTTAGGGAATCCTCTATGTAAGGTTTTTCGTTACACCAAAACCTGCAGATGTTGATGAACATATGAAACCAAGCACAAGGTCCTATTATTAGGAGTGGCAGTTAGTCCACATTTTTATATTCCTAGAGGTGCAGCGGTTATACCATGCGGTTGTACTGATACTCCAACACCCCTCCTTCGGCGTAGCTCGGGGGAATTGAACCTGAGACCTCAACTCTGATACCATGTAAGGTTTTCTGTTACAGCAAAACCTGCAGATGTTGATGAACATTTGAAACCAAGCACAAGGTCCTATTATCAGGAGTGGCAGTTAGTCCACATTTTTATATTCCCAGAGGTGCGGCGGTTATACCATGCGGTTGTACCGATACTCCAACACTCTAGAGTGCTAAAGTCAGAACGTTTTTGAGTATAATTCAACAGTTAACAATCATTAAAGTCATAAATTTTTTGAGAATAATTCAACATCGGTAAATATGCTAAACCCATAAAAAATTCACCAAAAAATTTAATGATTATGAGCATCATTTGAAGGGATAGTTTCTATGTTTTTTCATCTCTTGTTTTGATCACCTTTTGATCTTCTACAGGTACGTTGAAGTTGACTCTTCAGTTTGGGGAGGGCTATTTAAATAAGCCACTGACAATACATTTTGTTTCAAGGTGTTTCATCCCGATAGTAATATTTCTTCATCCTTTTTAGAGATTTGAATTGAAAGTGCATACCTTACTTCCTAGCTCTTTGTTTTATTAATGAGCTAATATGCATGTGTAAATTTGAATTACTTTCTTTTCATTTATTTATGGATGCACTCACCTCATTTTTTAGCCATATCATATCTAAACTTTTGAAAAAATTGTTATAATTTTATTCATTTCTTCACCAACTAAAGGGTACACATGGATGGAAATGCAGATGGATCCAAGTGATGTCGAGAAATTTGCAATTTTTATTGGTGAAGAGAATTGTGTCCTTGGAACAAATCATTGTCGAAAAGGTTGTACATATGCTGATATCCGTTGTGAAATTGTGGATGATGAAATCATCGAATATCCTTTTGATTTTATTGGCCCAATTGGACATCCTTTAAATACAAAGCAAGAGCAAAAAAGGAAACCTACAACAACAAATATAGGCATTAAGAGGAAAGTGGACAAAATGGTTGTTGAATCATTGCAATCACATATAACGGAAGGAACGCCAATATCTAAAAACATTGAAGGGAATGTGGAGGAACCTATGCATAAACAACAAAGAGCTGATCATGTGTTTGAGTTAGTGGAACAAGTTGAAGTGGTTGATCATGTGTTCCAGTCAGTGGAACAAGTTGTAGTGGTTGATCCTAATGTATTGGCATCTTGGGAACAGAAAGTGAATAGTTTAATGGAAGAGTTTGTCAAGGAGAATCTAACACTCAAGGTATATTCAGAAAATGGAAAACCTAATATAAAGATCCGTTGTGAAATTTGTGGCATTGATTATGGAACGGGGGAAGTATCCTTGGTAGCACAAACAGTTCGTAACTTCAAAAACAATCATATGAAAATAGGATCCCATCAACGCCCCATTTCAATGTTGGGAAGTAATGAAATTCCTTCATGTAACAGAGAAAAGCAGACAACCACAGCTAGAGACCGACTTGAGATTGATCAAGCAATCAAACTTCTAGATGATATCAACCAAACACAAGAGCCTAATTTGTTCAAGGTGGTGGAAGCAACACTTGCAAACTATGAGGACAAGAAAAAAGTAAGAGTGGAATGTACACGATGCAATAGATGGTTCTCTTTGGTGCTGCCAAGTGGTAATATTGTTAGTTCTCTAAATGAGCACATGAAATCAAGGAAGCGCACTACTACTATAGATGAGGCTTCGCATGATACAGTTGTGTTGGGGAGTGGAATATTTGGGAGACCGAATAAGCCTACCAATGTTAAGTCCCAACAAAGTTTGACTAAGTTCTTGATCCCATCACTACCATCACCATTACATAGGGTTTCTACAAGTTCACATGCTTCTACTTCAGGTGTGTTAATTACCCAAGTTTTAATTTAATTTGAATTTGAATTTTCACATTACTTTATTTGTTATTACTTGTTAGTAGCAGTTCATAGATAATTTTCTAATGTGTTTTTTCATCTTATTCTAGGACAATTGCCTCCCCTGATATTACTATGTTGGGGGTATTGGGATCCCTATCTTGATAGAAGAGGGGAGAGATTGGACACAAAGGTTCTAATGGATGACCAACATGGTGGAAAATTGTGGGACATAGAGAAACATACCAAGAGAACACTATGTTATTATGGTGTTGAATGTCGTATTAATGGTACATACAGACATATCCATTGCAAGAGGCTTTCTAAAACAGGAATCCCTTTTGATTCATTGACATGCAATATTTGTAAGTTGATACCTAATTTTGATGACTTTCGGATGCGTTTATATCACAAATCAAGGAGCAACATCAAAAGACATGGGAGAGATACAGGGAAAGGGAGAAGGTTGGACCATTTGACTCAAACTGAACTCAAAATTGTTGCAAGAGATGCAAATGCTACACATAGATTAACAATGCCATCTCTTTGGTGGGAGAGGACAAAGGTTGCAAGGATGTCTGCGAGGCTCATAAGCAAGGAAAATTACAAGGTAAAGATGCAGTTTGGGAATTTGTTCAAGATATATTTCATAACCTAGTTCGTTCAAAGTCACGGAGAAGATATAGTGCATCCACTAAATCCATTTATGAGATGATTAAGTTATGGGGAGGTCCTAGATTACATAGCTTTATTAGCTTGAATCTGGATGGCCCTTTGATATCTATGACTTTAAGGCAAGTTAGAAAATCATTGACATATATCCCAGGGGAGCAAGAGTACATTTTTGAGGCAATCGGAAAAGTGTATGCTTCTTATAAAGCCAAACATGGTATAGAGGGCCCAATTTCGGTATTCCTTGCTGAAGATGAAACTGTTGTGAAAAATATGTCGAATGGGTAGCAAAAAGTGATACATTGGTGGGTTTTTGTGGTGAGATAGAAGAACATAAGTGTCAATCACATTTCTTGGTGATAGTTGGTGAGGGCACTACAGGCTATGATATTATTACAGATGCCTGCAAGAATTGTGTGATTGGCCATTATGCACGAGCTATTATTGCAAACCCTTTACATTAGAAGATTCCTCATTTGGTTGTGGTTATTCATCTAACGTGCAACAAATTTGATTCAAATTTCGTCCATCGACTTAAAAAGTTATCCTAAAGAGAGTGAATGCCTCAATTAAGTGTTTTGCTCCATGTTCCATATGAAAGGTCTCTCAGTTAATTAGATAACAACATATGATCTCAGTGTTCATCAAGAGTAAATAAAACTTATTGGAATGACTAATCATTGTAGAAACATATTCCATATGATATGTTTTATCATTTTGATAACTAACCTATGAAATATGATCTATTTCAAGGTCAACACGACATCCCTTCTCACTAGAACACATATACACACTCTCACATTAAGGATCCATCTCATAAAGGAAAAAGGGAAGGCATAACATGGGCACAAAGAAATTTCTCTCAATAAGATTGTTTTTTGGATTAATTAAAAAAAATTCTAACTAAAGGAAATCTCCACAATCAATGTAAGAAACGAAAAAAAAAGTATAATACATGGGCACAAATAATGGACCCATCAAGCTTAATTATTTGATTCGAGTAAAAATCCTTTCTAAAAATAATACATCAACCTAACCAATGCATCAAGCTTCCTTGCTTAGCTAATGAGTGGATAGTTTAGAAAGGGATAACATGGGATAACACAACATATTGAAATCATAAGACAAATAGGGAAAGATGAAGGGATATTGCATAATCACAAAAAAATATGGTTAACAAAATAATAATCTAATACATTATTTAATCTTCTTCAATTCTCCACTAACTAAGGAGCAAAAATTCTAACAAAGAGAAGGTAACTAATATAACTAATGAATAATTCAATCCTCCACTAACCCATAAGCAAAAATTCAACAAAGGAATAAGATGTCACAAAGAATGCAATGGTAAGAGGGAAATAGAAAAATAAGCAAAAATTGAACAAAAGATGTCACATAGAATGCAATGGTAAGAGGGAAATGGAAAAATAAGCAAAAATTCAACAAAGGGATAAGATGTCACAAATAATACAATGGTAAAAGGGAGGGGAAATAATTTAGAGAAATGAATAACGTCCTTCATCAATATTAACCTTTGCACCTTCATCAATATTAACATTTGCATTGATCAGAGGGAATGCTAAATGCAACAATATCAACCTAACTAATGTGTCAAGGAGAAAGCATTAATGTAGTAAATTAATGTAGTAAATGTATTAAGGATTTTTTTAAATTAAGGAAAATATATTTTAATGAAGAGATAAGAGGAAAATAAAATATGTTTAAACTTTGGACTTTTATTTCCAAAGGTATGACTAGATTACATAATTCACTTTGGATTTCTATTCAGGAGAATTAAAGTATGCTAGATTACATAATCCATTCATAGGGGTTCATAGGGATCGTATCAATTACACGGGAATTGAATATGGATAAGAAGGGTAACAATCATTCAACCCAACTACCCCAACTACATCCAAATTCTATCTATCTATCTATATAATTTCATTATTTACAACTGTTGATAAGTTGGTTATGATAAAACTTCAATGGAATGAAAAAAAAAAGTTTCTACATTTTCAACAGCCTTATTTTAAAACACTCATGGGCTTGAACAACCTGGCAGAAAATGGTACAGTTCACTTGATGGATATGCTTGTTGCAGTGACAAAGGATAATATTTATGATTCCCTTGGGGTCCATGAAGATTTTTGCTGCATTGCAAATGCGATTAAGTGCAATTACAAGCAGTATGTGTTGGCGATCTCCAATAACAGGCTATGTAACATCTCCGGTGCAGAGAAGAATGGACTATGGTCTGCGTCCATACTGTAGATCTTCTCTGGCGGCGAATTGGCTATCAACTCTTCTTGCTTGGCAAGAGAGAGCGTGTTATCATTTGTTGTTTTGACGTAAACTCTTGGAACGACCCCGTATCGCTCTTTTGTGGTATCCAGACTCAGGTTCGTCAACGTTAAATTATATAATATTGAGTAATGTTTCATCTAAAGAATAAATCCTTAAATAACCAAATTGTTATTGCATTTAGAAGAGCAAGATGCTTTATAATCTAGTATGAAGGAGATATTGTCACGTATATAAGGTAACACTACATTATTAAAAATAAAAAAGTAATTAAAAACCCTACCTATCAAGTAAAATAAGGATCGAATTTCTTGAGTTTAAAATTAAAAAAAGAAAAAAATTACTATAGGAGAGATCCAAAGTAAAAAATTAAAACTTAAACCTTGAATCAAGAGAAGAATCAAATTTTTAAATTTAAGATAAAAAATTGACACCTGAAGAAATTGGATCCTTCATAATGCTTAAATTAACATTTAAGATAAATCTATACTATTAAATAGACTTACCAATGTGGAACTTGTATCGAATAAGAAATCCTTCTGGAACATTTTGCTTATCACTATAGATGTCGGAAGTTCTCCTTCTGGAAGTTAAAAAATCACTCTTCTCGAAAGCGTCTTCGTCCAGCTCTATCTGCAGAGGCAATAAATAATCAATCATACTGTCAGTTATATCTATATTTACAATTTATTAATTAGATCTATGTAAACGCTAAAAAGCCTTACAAATTTCTTTCCCACTGCATAGATGCTCCATCCCGAAGCATAGCAGCGCAGACATATACTGCAACGGCAATGAGATGCGGAAAATCTTCAGATGCATGGGCTAAGCTGATGCCTCCCATGCTGTGTCCCACTAACACTATCTGAGTTTTCCATGACAATTACAAAGATTTATGAGGCAAACTACGTCATAAATAATCATGAATCTTCTCTAACTATAACATAAATAGATTCAAACATAAAGTATGAATGTATAACAGAAAATGCAGGGACCTTTTCTGTCTGTGGGAGCTTGGCGAGGAAGTGCATGAGAGGCTCGTTATATTCCTCAAATGAATTGATGGAATCAGCGGCAGAAGGATTTGTACCCGCACTCTTCAGATCGATGGCTGGCTGACACCTTGTGACCATCTTTTTCTAGAAGGTCCACAATCTTATACCAACACCAAGCTCCATGCATACCTCCATGAACGAATACAAAATGTACTCCTCCAGAGGCTATGTTTTCACAAGCCATGTCTTCCTCTTTCCTCCGCTCTGTTTGCAGAGTCCGTGTCTTCCAGTTTGTAATAGCTAATCATCCGCTTCACAAACTATATTTAAAGCTGTGTCATGGTTTATGAATCTCTTGCAATCATTAAACATTACTCTTCTCTTCTCAATTTGGACCGAGCAAGAGTATTAAAATCTTAATCTCAGTGTGATAAGTGTCATATCATATTTTAATGGCATAACAGGCGGAGAGCATAGATCAGTCTCAATCCGAAAGTCAACCAAACTAATGATAGTACCAAGGTAACTTACAATCCAGCGGGGTCGTTTATTGATTATGGATAAGTTTTTAAATGAAACTTAGTATGTATTGAAGTGATAATAATTATGGATGGCTTAAAGGGGTTGGATTCATTGGTGAAGAGTGAGTATTTTATCACCAGTGGGCAAGGGGTAAGGTTCAATTCCAATGAGGACCGAGCCTGAAACCATGGGACACCTTAAGGTAATGGTTCAAAGTGTAGTTCCAGCAAAAACAAAAAATAATAATCATGCATGACCCTAAATTACATAAAAATTTATAGTATAAATTAAAATAGCATTATTCATGATTTCATTTTGAACAAGGAAAAAGTTTTTCTTAATATTTAAAAATTAAATTAAAGAGAGCAATGCACTAGATAACATAGACACCATATATAGAGATTCCAACAAACAAACAAAAAAGACAATAATCATGCATGAACCTAAGTTACATATAATTTTTTTATATCAATTTTTTTAATATAAATTAAAGTGACATTACTCATTATTTTTTTTAACATACAAATTTTTTTTTTCTTGATATTTAAAAATTAAATTAAAGAGAACAATGCACTAGATAACATAGACATCATATATATCTGTGTTACACGATGTCTCATCTCATAGACAATTTGAAGTCCAAAGTTTAAAAAAGACATTCTAATCATTTTCAGCTTCAAAGTTTAAAAAAGACATTCTAATAATTTTCAGCTTAATTACATTTCAGTTTATATCACAAAAAAAATTCCAAACTGTAGGAAAAATAGCAAAACATTTGAATTCTATGTTTTCAAAAGATTAAAAACTGAACTACTTATTAATAAAGAAACTGATCCATGAAGATAATAGTATGCCCCTTACGTTCTTCAATATGCAATGCTCCTTCCAATTCAAATTCATTTTTGACAAATTATTAGATTGATCCGGACTTATGAAGGAACGCAAGGGGTTACAGAAATACACATAAACGTAGAGGTGTAGCAGAAATAAGACTTCATTTCATTAATATCACATAACGGAAATATGCTTACAAACATAATGAAAATAAACTAGCTCGAGCGTTGGTACCTATCTATCAGAAGAGATGTGTCGGCTACCGGCCTCTGAACTCTGAACTCTGCTTACAATGGGGCACGGGGGCTTCACTCAATGACTAGCTACCATAGGACATTAGTTCATGGCATATGAAACAATACTTATAATTTCAAAACATATTGGAAAAAACCTCCCAAAATTGTTTTTTTAACCCCCTCCCAATATGCTTTCTCAATTAAAAAAAGAAAACCCTATTTTCCCTATATATTCTATGTATCCATTTTTTCATTTACATCTTTTATACCCCTTTATATATCTGCCTAGTATATTGGCATGATACTGTGGGCTTGACTAAACCTCCCAAGGCTTGTAATAGGCACAAGTGGTTGGGTATTCAAGCCCCCAAGGCCTATCGAGGGCCTATAACAGGCCCTGGAGGTGCCATGGAGGCTTAGAGCCTCCCAAGGCACCCTGGGGGCTTGGATACCTTCATGGTATACAAACAAGTGAATATGGGAGAAGTAAAACACAACAATTTAGATATGTAAACTTGCAAAACTCGGATAAGATTGCTGTCAAAGCCAAGTTCATTTCCCGAAAAATGAGGAAAGGGAGAACCTTTGACTACCAGTTTGTTGAGAGTGAAGAAACATTACCTAGAATGGAAAACAACTCACTAGTGAAAACAAAATAACAACTTAGATGCTTTAGACCATGGGGAGAGAAGAGATCCCATTTCCAAAATGGATGAAGGAGACAATATTCAAGATATGTTGAACCATTTAAAGAAAATTCAACACATTCATCAAGAGATGAAAGTTAGAAATCAACTAAACCGGTGAGAACAGGTTCTGAAATTCTGAAGGCTATGCAAGTAAGAATGAATTTGGGAGGTGATGTTTCAAAACTGGCAACTAGAGTTGTGGCAAGTGTGGTTAATAGTAATACAACCAATATCACATCTTATGTAAGTTGATGTTGACTCTCAAATCCCTCCAATTTCATTTCTTTTCAAAATAGAGAATAAAATAGAAATGCAACTACTCAATGGTATGCTTTAAATCTTGACAAAATAGATGATTCGCAAATTGCCAAAAACATTAAGATCGTATTTTTCTTGTCATGAATTCAATGATATGTAAAGAATCTACCTTATGTAGAAGAATCTTAAGATGGCTGAAAGATTATTAGAAATGGAGATGAAAGGAACAACAATTGTCTATTAATAGATTTGAACAAATTCAAACAGATAATGAACTTCTATCCTCCATGGCATTAGAAGAACGTGTTGATCCAAGTGAAATTTCTGAAACCCAAGCCAAAGCAAAAGGTCCAGAAGCCTAATTGATTAAATCTATCCGCCATCCCTAAATATTAATATGTAAGAGACATCTGCTTGGTTAAAGTTAAGTACATCAATGGTTTATTTATTAGTAAGGAACAAGAATTGAAAATTTTCACAACTCTTCATATGAAACTTATACTTTCACCAAAGAGATAGATGAAAAGTAGAGGAAAAAGAAATTAATTCACAACAAATAAACAGTCTTTAGCTGTACCACCTAGTGACAAAGGAAAGACACCAATGAAACAAGAATTGATGGACCAAGAAAATAATTTAATGGTCATAGCATGGAGGAAGATCATGGCACACTCTAGAAGAATGCAGAGCTTGGCCAACATGGAAACCATGAAACATGGTTGGTTGTTTCATCCTGGAAAAGTAGCCTAGGAATGCAACAATTATGCATGGAAAAGACCGGGTATCAGGAAACAAGGTTCATAGTCTAACCATATTCAAACCAATTTTGCTATGGGCTCATTGTAAAGAAGAGAGGAGCTCAGAAGGAGAAAGAGAACTCTTTGTCACCAATATACTAATCAAAGGAAGAGATAGTTAATTGTTATGACAATCTTTGAACCTTGCACCCAAAATTTCAAAGACACTAGTGCATTGTTAAATTTGTAAACCCCTCTGCATAAATCACCATACTTGCTAAGATGGATTCACTAAGAATTAAACAAATCGACAACACCGCAATGTATAGGTTTACAATCTCCTCTTCTTTCATAGATAAGATACACTGTAGAACGAGGTGATATCTGCAATCTCCTTTTCTTCCATTGATAAGAAACAACGCAAAGGAGTGCCATGCAATGTTTGTGGTGATGTCAAAAATCCTTAGTTGTGGCATAGGGATGTTGTCTACATACTGTAAACATAGGCTTCATAATACTGTAAGCATAGAAATCATAAGTACAAGCCAATAAAGGATTGAATGCTTTTTAATTCATTCCACTCTTCCATACAAAAGTGGTAATATACAATTTATGAAAACAACTCAAGCTAAGAGGCTTGTAATTGCCTCACAAAAGTTGTGTTAATTATGGTGACACATGGATGGATCAAGTGACAACTCTATATTTGGTTCATGTTATCAACATTCATAGTAGCTAGGATACGATGATGTTTCAGAGCAGTTTGTCCAAGACATGAACTAGTCCTTAATTGAGATGAGCCTACATTTTTGTCAATGATGATCAGTGGTAGAGTACGTTTCGAGGCAACCAGAGTTCCAAAGCAGTTTCACCATCTTTCCCTCTGTCACTTTTGAGCCTTCATGACCCCTGAGAGTCACTTGTTATACCATGGTTTCACCACGGTTTCACTGTAGCAGTGCAGCAGAGCAGGTCGCTAATAGATCTTCTTGTGCCCAGAATTAAGGATTGAGGATGTTGGAGTGCCCAGGTCTTCTCTTCGTGTCCATATCCATGCCCAGAATTGTTTCTTAATGCCATTTCAACCCTCAAATTCAACCCAGCATTCCTCCAAACCTATTGTTGGTGGCCGTTAATCACTTTTCATCGAGTTGTTCATGCCCATAATTGTATTTTAACCCTCCAATAGATCAAGATATACTAGTCCTTCCCATGTGTATAATAAGCCTTGGAGGTGCCCTCGAGGCTTAGAGCCTCGCAAGGCACCCTGTTGGCTTGGATACCTTCATGGTATACAAACAAGTGAATATGGGATAAGTAAAACACAACAATTTAGATATGTAAACTTGCAAAACTCGGATAAGATTGGTGTCAAAGCGAAATTCATTTCCTGGAAAATGAGGAAAGGGAGAGCCTTTTGATTACCAGTTTGTTGAGAGTGAAGAAACATTACATGGAATGGAAAACAACTCACTAGTGAAAACAAAATAACAACTTAGATGCTTTAGACCATGGGGAGAGGAGAGATCCCATTTCCAAAATGGATGAAGGAGACAATATTCAAGATATGTTGAACCATTTAAAGCAAATTGAACACATTCATCAAGAGATGAAAATTAGAAATCAACTAAACCAATAAGAACAGGTTCTGAAATTCTGAAGGCTATGCAAGTAAGAATGAATTTGGGAGGTGATGTTTCAAATCTGGCAACTAGAGTTGTGGCAAGTGTGGTTAATAGTAATACAACCAATATCACATCTTCTGTAAGTTGATGTTGACTCTCAAATCCCTCCAATTTCATTTCTTTTCAAAATAGAGAATAAAATAGAAATGCAACTATTCAATGGTATGCTTTAAATCTTGACAAAATAGATGATTCGCAAATTGCCAAAAACGTTAAGTTCCTATATTTCTTGTCATGAATTGAATGATATGTAAAGAATCTACCTTATGTAGAAGAATATTAAGATGGATGAAAGATTACTAGAAATGGAGATGAAAGGAACAACAATTCTCTATGAATAGCTTTGAACAAATTCAAACAGATAATGAAGTTCTATCCTCCATGGCATGAGAAGAACCTGTTGATCTAAGTGAAATTTCTAAAACCCAAGCCAAATCAAAAGGTCCAAAAGCCTAATTGATGAAATCTATCCACCATCCCTAAATCTTAATATGTAAGAGACCTCTGCTTGGCTAAAGTTAAGCACATCAATGGTTTGTATATTAGTAAGGAACAAGAATTGAAAATTTTCACAATCTTCATATGAAACTTATACTTTCAGCAAAGAGACAGATGAAAAGTAGAGGAAAAAGAAATTAATTCACAACAAATAAATAGTCTTTAGCTGTACCACCTAGTGACAAAGGAAAGACACCAATGAAACAAGAATTGATGGACCAAGAAAATAATTTAATGGTCATAGCATGGAGGAAGATCATGGCACACTCTAGAAGAATGCAAAGCTTGGCCAACATGGAAACCATGAAACATGGTTGGTTGTTTCATCTTGAAAAAGTAGCCTAGGGATGCAACAATTATGCATGGAAAAGACTGGGTATCAGGAAACAAGGTTCATACTCTAACCATATTCAAACCATTTCTATTATGGGCTCATTGTAAAGAAGAGAGGAGCTCAGAAGGCGAAAGAGAACTCTTTGTCACCAATATACTAATCAAAGGAAGAGATAGTTAACTGTTATGACAATGTTTGAACCTTGTATCCAAAATTTCAAAGACACTAGTGGATTGTTAAATTTGTAAACTCCTCTGCATAAGTCACCATACTCGCTGAGATGGATTCACTAAGAATTAAACAAATCAACAACACCGCAATGTATAGGTTTACAATCTCCTCTTCTTTCATAGATGGGATACACTGCAGAACGAGGTGATATCTGCAATCTCCTTTTCTTCCATTGATAAGAAACAACACAAAGGAGTTCCATGTAATGTTTGTGGTGATGTAAAAAATCCTTACTTGTGGCATAGGGATGTTGTCTACATACTGTAAACATAGGCTTCCTAATACTGTAAGCATATACATCATAAGTACAAGCCAATAAAGGATTGAATGATTTTTAATTCATTCCACTCTTCCATACAAAAGTGGTAATATACAATTTATGAAAACAACTCAAGCTAAGAGGCTTGTAATTGCCTCACAAAAGTTGTGTTAATTATGGTGACACGTGGATGGATCAAGTGACAACTCTATATTGGTTCATGTTATCACCATCCATAGTAGCTAGGCTACCATGATGTTTTAGAGCAATTTGTCCTAGACATGAGCTAGTCCTTAATTGAGATGAGCCTACCTTTTTGTCAGTGACCCTCTGTCACTTTTGAGCCTTCATGACCCCTGAGAGACACTTGTTATACCATGGTTTCACCACGGTTTCACTTTAGCACTGCAGCAGATCAGGTCGCTGATAGATCTTCCTGTGCCCAGAATGAAGGATTGAGGCTGTTGCAGTGCCGAGGTCTTCTCTTCGTGTCCATATCCATGCCCAGAATTGTTTCTTAATGCCATTTCAACCCTCAAATTCAACCCAACATTCCTCTAAACCTATTGTTGGTGGCTGTTAATCACTTTTCATCTGGTTGTTCATGCCCATAATTGTCTTCTAACCCTCTCTTGGCCAGAAAAATTGTCCTAGGCCAACTTACGGAAAGACAGCCCACACACTCGACTTAATTCAATCTTGTATGTGTTTAAGGTAACTGCCTTATATCCAGTTCGGTTTTATGATGCATCGTGGTAAATCTTGCAGCAGTGTGAATTTATTCTGGCTTTTATTGAGATCGTTGAGTTGGTTTCTTTTGAAATGGTGGCAAGTTCTCCTTCAGCGATTTGACATGGATCGTTTTGGCAGTTAAAAGATGAATTGGCAATCTGGTGGAAGCATTTATTTATTGTAACATGCCGGCACAATTTAATTCCAACTGCAACTCGTTTTATAGTGTTTTGATGATATGATGCAAAGTTAAAAAAAACATGTTTTAACAACGCGTGACATTCAACACTTCACTTTCTCAAGAGTAGTTGTAACACATCATTCTCCTCGAGTCAATCCAACTAAAACCGATTTGTATCTGTGATAAATTATTTTCGATATGCCTCTTGATATGGGGTTCACATGCACGTGAAACAAATTCCACATCGTAAATATCAAAGGAGTTATCATGATTACCATCTCATAGAAAAGAAATAAAATTACTTTACACACACCATACTTTATCAATCACATTTCAGGATTTAAATATTCCAGACATGAGGTTATGAATCTTAGCTTTAAGATCAATAACCTATTTTCAAAAAAGGTATAATAGTATAGGTTAAGACGGTTACTCCTTAAAACATATACCATTCAAGAGCCAGAATGTTTACGTTCATCATAAAAGAATACCTACATGAAGTCATATGGATACCTTTTATAAATGTCTTTTGAAATGCACTTTATGAATTTTATAATGGCATAATGTAATTCAAAGAGAGCCATGTGTTTAATTCCAATGAACATTTTATTACTATTTCTCATGTATATAATAAGATTATTTTCTTTTAAATGAATGTATGTAATAATCTTAATAACGATAAAAGAAAAGTGATCATTGAATAGGTTTTATAAAAAGATATTTCATGTTAATTTTTAAAGAAAAGATAGAGATTAAAATATCCACCAATATATTTTGAATTATATTTTCAATTGCAAAGACCCAAAAGAGTAAAATTTTCTTTTAGCTTACCCAAAAAAAGTTTCATAAGAATTGATGTTTAGTTCAATTGAAAGATCATTGAAATCACCCAAATCTCATAAAAATGGAGACCAAGACAAAGATCAAGCAATGCCGAAAGCCAAGGATCCAAATGAGATCATCAATCAAGCAAGAATGAAAGAAAACCAACGGCTAAATATTTACAAAATTCTAATGGGGGGGGCCATTATTTGCAAAATCAAGGGGATTTGTTGGGGTGCCAACACCCTCCAATAGATCAAGATATACTAGTCCTGCCCATGTGTATGGCAATCCATTCCGTCTACTAGTTGTGAGTAAGACAAACATAATAGGACATAAATATTCGTCACCATTTATCTTTGGGATCACCAAACCAAATATGCAAGAAAACACCTACCTTAAAACATATTTAGTGTCAAGCAATTCAATTCCTAAAGAGTTATCTTTGGGATCACCAAACCAAATATGCAAGAAAACATCTACGTTAAAACATATTTAGTATCAAGCAATTCAATTCCTAAAGAGGTCAAAAGACTGTTTCTCTTTATGTAAAATATGGTATTCCATAATGTATGTGTATAAACCAAATCGGTGAAAAAATTCTTACCCTTGCTTTGCTTCAATGTCTCTGTTGAAGTCAATGTTGGGCTCACAATCCAGCACTAAGGCTGGAACCTGAAGTTGTCATGTTTGCATTAGAAGCAGTCAATTAGAATTATAAAGTATATAGAAGCGTTAGAACCCAAATTGGTTATGAATATTACATAGATCAGTATTTGGATTACCTTCTGAATACGGGCATGTACACGTTCTCCTTGCAAAAGAAATGCGTGGTCCCTGATCTCAGGGTGTAGAGACCTATCAATATCAAGAAGTAATTGGCTCACAGAAAACAACCACGATTTCCACATTGAGTAGGGAAGAGCCAGTTCTCCTGCTTTTCATCCAAACCTCTCAAATAATCTTATGACACGCTATTTTCTTCTACTCTTTTTCTCAAATGCAAACGTCTATGGCATGTGTTTGGACTGGCCCTCAAGTAAATAAATCCATCAGGAACAAGCCCAGGTAAAACAGAAACAACTTGATCAAACCATGAATAATATATGCTAAGCTCCATTTCATTCATCCATTTTGCCTCATGTACAACTCTCACAAACACATGGTATATTCAAGACCAGTAAATTTGTTTCTAATTTCTTTTTTCTAGTGCTACAATGTCAGCAACTACACTAAAAGTAGACACTAGAACACAAAATAGAGTGCAAAAACAAAGAATGCAATTACACTGACTCTTAATAGGGCAGATACTACAACATCAATTTGCTTATACATTTCATCGTCTATATTGGACAGTAATAAAAATTAGACCTGAACAAAGTATACAATGAAAACTAAGACTCTCAAATTACTACGCTGTCATAAATGCATGAAAGCCTATTGACCTTTCTACCAAAATGAACTTCAAAACATTCCATCTCATCACTGAAAACACTTCTCTCCATAAGTTGTAGAGGCTTTAAGCCACCTGCAGACTCTCTCTCTTGCATCACCCTCGTTACAAAGACATAATTATGAAATGTCAAACTAGTTAGTATGTGATGCATTATAGCAGCTTTTCATTTACACATAAATTATTGTGCTTTTCCCAGTTTCCTGTAAATTTGGAAGTGACATTTTTTAAACTTGTACCATTTCTCGAAACCGTATGCATGTCTTGGTTCCAGGTGGCAATTGATTTCATGACATGAATTGTCAATGTTTTGTTGTTGAATGGTTGTGTTTGTATAATGAAGAGCAAAATTTAAAAGAGTATGGACGGTAGATTTCCAATCCTTCCAGCCCAAATTGTAATAAACAAACATAATTTCCATCTCTTTCAACTTAATGCTCTATTATTCCCCGCGTTAAAGTTGGTCCTCGAGAATCATCAAATGCCATGTACAGTAACAACATGATAAAACAATGTACAATAGATATCAACAGTAAATAATCATAACCAATATTTGAATCAACCATATACTCATATTTTTCAGATTTGATCTCCTCACCGAAGGGACAAGTCAATCTAGACAAACAATTTATGTACCTTGAGAGAGATCCAGAGAGGGTTAAAGCAGAAGCATACTGACCACATACTGATCTATACTTCTTAGCCAACAAGCACATTCATACCCAATACAGTCATGATGAAAAAGGACACACAGTCATGCTGGGTAAGGATGCAGTCACATACTGCAGAGACACACATGCATACTTTGCACAGTCATGCTTGAAAAAAAAAAGTCCACCCATAAAGTCAAACTCACTGTCATGCTGGGGAAGACCCCATAGTCCACACAAGAAAACAGGCTCATGGTCACCTCATGGTCACGCTAGGGAAGTGTAATGTCCCTTGTTAGGAATTTTATTAAAATTGCAATTTTCCACTTTTTTCCTTAATTCGACCTTTGACTAGTTTCGATCTCTAGGTCCCAAATTTGCCCCAAATGATCCCAAATCTTCTGAGAAGGTATATGAATGATATTAGAACATAAATATGTGTTTCAGGGATGCCTTTGTACCTTTAAAACACTTCTGCAAATACTCTTTCAATTCTGGTCAATGTAGGTAACTTTACTAGTGATTTCCCTTTGACTAGTATTGGTCTCTAGGTCTCAAATTGACTCCAAATGCCTTCAAATCTTCAATGAAGGTTTATGAATGATATTAGGGATTGAATATGATGTTCAGGGATAACATATAGCCACCAAAAGACCTCTGCAAACTCTCTTAAGATTCTGGACCAAGTATGCAATTTTACTAGTAATTTGGGGTTCAAATCCCCCTAAGGTAAGTACTGAAAATGGCTTCCCAAATGCCTCCAAACCCACTCAAATTTATGAACAGAG
Source organism: Larix kaempferi (assembly GCA_027924585.1). Taxonomy (NCBI): domain Eukaryota; kingdom Viridiplantae; phylum Streptophyta; class Pinopsida; order Pinales; family Pinaceae; genus Larix; species Larix kaempferi. The sequence continues at coordinate 1,711,653 of BSBM01000916.1, read as the reverse complement.
GTATGTAATGTGTTAAGTATGTTATTAAGGTCTCATATGCACCATTAATGGTTTATTAAAACTTTTCTCACCCTCTCCCATTCAACTGCAAAAATCACCAATTCGACCCTTGGGGAAATGGCACTATTTCTTCTCCCAATCCAATTAAACTGAGTAAAAATGCTTCAAATGCTCAAGTACAGTACATGAAACTTGTAGAAGACATCCATGGCAGTATATTTATCACAAATATATCATAGAATCATCCATTCATTCGAAATCATCATCAATACATTGGCTCACAACAAGGTAGTGGGGAAATGGCATTGTTCTTCCATTAAAAATGAGATTTATACATTTATACTTGGAATTTCGACCTGAAACTTCTTGGAGATGCAGAACAGAGTATTTACTTCATATTACAAAAGAAATGGAGCATTAAGAGCTTCCCCAAAGAGTACAATAGCTCACCAAAAACGCCCTCCCTCAAGGATCAAGAATATGCCATCAAAACTGGAAATGGTTGAAGGAGTGAGCTGCAATAGAAGAAACCATGAGCTGCCCTGTAGCTTACACCTGCAAATAAAGACTCCATTAAAGCTCCAAATGAAAGGTCTGAATGGCCTTTCCAATTACCAACTTGGATGGGAATCTTTCACCCTCGAAATTGGCTAAGGCAAGAAACTAGTCATCCACTAGCTCTCCCTCTTCACAAATGCAATTGCAAATTCTACAAATGATCAAAAGCCATTCTCATACTTCATTTCTACATTTTATAACCAACTTTAGCCTTCTAAGGGTCGAAATCCTCTCAATAGATTCAATAGATTTTCATTTAGGAAATATTCCACATTTGCCACTTGTCTCCTAGTTCCAACCTTCCATCTTCTCCCAAATTCGATTTTGAGTCTCTTTGGCTTCTCCAACTCCCAAATTCGCCTTCTTTGAGCCTATTTTTGGGGCTGACATGTCATAGTGGTCAGATGTCAGAGGTCAGGTCTGCAATTTGTCATAGTTGTCATAGATTCTCCATCATTGGTGTCATAGGGGCTAGGGAATCTAGCCCAAGTGTCCACAAACTTCCACTTTGACTCTTTATCTTCCATGGAGGTTACCAATCCTTCCAAATTCGACCTAATATGCTCAATGACATGTGTTATGACTTACCAACTCACCCAAGAGTGTTCACATTCCCATTAATTCGAATTTGCAAAAGAGAGATACCATGTATTATGAAAAATCAAGCTAGTGTGGGTCCCACATCCTCCATATGTCTCCAAAACCATTTGTCACTTAGGATTTCTCTTGAATTTCTTTATTCACTCTATTTATTAAATACTTGAACCCTTTTAATGTCTAAACATCATTTATTATCCCCCTTATTCCAAATCCCAAAGCTTCCACCCCAAACCTAGGAAACTAGTAATTTTCCTCCTTGGCAATTATTTGACCCTTAACATCAATTTTACAAACTCTAATGAATATGGCTAATGTGATTAGGCCATTGTGACCCAATTCCAAATTTGGGACATGACAAATCCTCCCTTCCCAATATTGCTTGTCCTCAAGCAATTTCAAACATGGGTGTTGAAGAACCTGCTTTCTGTATAATTCTTTGAAGTTGCCATTGAATTGCCAAACCTTGAGTCTTTGAGTTTCCATGAATATTTTAGAGAGGAACCACCATGCTTGCTGCTGCACTACTCTTATTAAAATCACTTTATTAAGTGGGGAATCCATCTCCCATGCTGCTTGCTTCCCCCCAAAAAATGAAACCAATGAGACAAAAATTATTCCAGGGTCCCATTGCTTGTATTGCACCCCAACAATTAAGAGTGCTCTCCAACCTACACCATTAGATAAGAGGATTCCTGAATCCCATTTTCTTGTATGCATTCTTCCAAACATCATGAGTAACAAATATATATCATCAAAGTACATAACAACATAATGAAAATGTACATCAAGGATATGCTTCATCAAAGAGTCATGAAAGTGCTTATACCTCCAAGCAAGTAGACCACCATCTTCCAAGTGCATACAAGCTTCAAGTGACCCATCAAATCTGCTCCAATGGCATAGGTGAGGATCCCATGTCCTATAATGCTGCTCCAAAAGGATGTGATATGCATCAAAAGATTCAGCCATGTATTCTTTCATCCAAGAAGTGAATGAAGAATCTCCACTAGAATCTGAACCAAATAATGAGCAGAAAAAACAAGGAGACTTCAAATGACTCAAAGAAGTCTCACCCATACATCCATGAATGTGAGAATCATAAAGATGTAACAAAGTATGTGGATGCCAACAAAAATGTTCTCCCATCATAAATCTATTCATCCAAGTGTTGGATGAAGTTCCTCTAACATCAAATGAACCCAGTGTTGAGCAAGAAAAACCATGAGTATTCAAGTGACTCAAATCCATATCATAGGTGCATCCATGTAGATGTGAATCATCATAAAGTGACAAATTATGCTGCTGCAAATGTGAATAAGAATGTGCTCCAACCATGTCATCATAAAAGTTAAATCTAGGAGTTCCATACTCCTCATGTGGCACCATCAAAAAGAACCCTTTCACCCATACTTCATTGAGACTAATACTGCAAAACATGGAATTGTAGGATGTAGGAGAATGTACTAACTCACCCAAATGATCAAAAAGTTCAGGAGTTTCATCATGGGAAGGATCCATGTGGGTAGTATCATGCTGCTCCTTCAAAAGTGTGAACTCTTTGTCATAGTTTGGTTCCAATGTAGAGGAATCATGCTCTTCTTTAAAAATTGCATAACCTTCATCAAGAGGCAATTCAAATTCCTCTTCCACCACATCAAGTGTTTGGATCTCTTCAAGTTCATCTTCAAACACATCAAGAACATTCAAATTTTCACATTTCCCATGATCCACCATGTCATGAGAATCCTCCAAACAATCTACCATTTGACAATCTGAAACATAGGAGGAAAAACAAGTATCTTGCAACTTTTCAAGAAGTTGCTCATTTTGAATTGTGAGCTTATGAATATCCTCATTATTCTTCAAGTATGCATCATGTAACAATTCATTAAGCTCAAACAAATGGTTTCTATCAAAAAGCAAAGACATGAAATTACCTTTGATGTGGCACATTGCTCTTTGAATCTTCTCCATGTCTTCAAGGAAGGATGTTTCCTCCAATGAAGTAGCTCTCCAAGAAGAATTTGACACCAATGCTTGAGTGTCATGGAGAATGCTGAGGGACTCTTGGATCTTCTTTTCATTCATCTTTAAGGACCCTTCAAGAAAATGAGGCTCTTGCAAATGAACCTCCTCATCTTCTTCATTTTTTCTTGGACCAACTTCATGAAGCTCAAGTGGTGATGGAGAAGTTGATCTTGGTTCTTCTTCAACTGCTGCAAGGTCTTCATTATCATGCTTAATGGAACTTGGGCTTGCAGCAACACTTTCAAAAGTGATCTCTATGTCACCAACATAGAGGTGTGAGCACCCATCAGTAGGTACTCCTTCATAGTTTAAGCATCCATCAGTAGATGCTTTTTGGTTCATGTCTAATCTAGAAGGTGTCTCGAAATGATCTTCCATATTTTTAATAGAATCTTCTTCATGATCTTGTGATGTCTCTTCCTTTTGCTCCTTCAAGCAAGCTGATGCATTTTTCCCCTTGGTTTCCTTAAAATCAATAATTTTTTCCACAAGTTCGATAGAAAACAATTCGAATCCTTCCTTAAGTTGCTTGGTCATATCTTCAAATATTGTTTTCATAATTTTTATATGCTCCTCACCATCATATGAGGCTCCCTTTTCATCCCTAGTCATAGTTTCCTCAAAAAATTTGCTCTTCTTCTCCTACTTTTTTTTTTCTTCAACAAAAGCACTTTCGGTTTCAATATCTAATGGTGGTACATGAATTATTGTCCTCATGAATATTATACCACATCAGGTGCCAAGATCATGCTCTGATACCACTGTAATGTCCCTTGTTAGGAATTTTATTAAAATTGCAATTTTCCACTTTTTTCCTTAATTCGACCTTTGACTAGTTTCGATCTCTAGGTCCCAAATTTGCCCCAAATGATCCCAAATCTTCTGAGAAGGTATATGAATGATATTAGAACATAAATATGTGTTTCAGGGATGCCTTTGTACCTTTAAAACACTTCTGCAAATACTCTTTCAATTCTGGTCAATGTAGGTAACTTTACTAGTGATTTCCCTTTGACTAGTATTGGTCTCTAGGTCTCAAATTGACTCCAAATGCCTTCAAATCTTCAATGAAGGTTTATGAATGATATTAGGGATTGAATATGATGTTCAGGGATAACATATAGCCACCAAAAGACCTCTGCAAACTCTCTTAAGATTCTGGACCAAGTATGCAATTTTACTAGTAATTTGGGGTTCAAATCCCCCTAAGGTAAGTACTGAAAATGGCTTCCCAAATGCCTCCAAACCCACTCAAATTTATGAACAGAGGTATGTAATGTGTTAAGTATGTTATTAAGGTCTCATATGCACCATTAATGGTTTATTAAAACTTTTCTCACCCTCTCCCATTCAACTGCAAAAATCACCAATTCGACCCTTGGGGAAATGGCACTATTTCTTCTCCCAATCCAATTAAACTGAGTAAAAATGCTTCAAATGCTCAAGTACAGTACATGAAACTTGTAGAAGACATCCATGGCAGTATATTTATCACAAATATATCATAGAATCATCCATTCATTCGAAATCATCATCAATACATTGGCTCACAACAAGGTAGTGGGGAAATGGCATTGTTCTTCCATTAAAAATGAGATTTATACATTTATACTTGGAATTTCGACCTGAAACTTCTTGGAGATGCAGAACAGAGTATTTACTTCATATTACAAAAGAAATGGAGCATTAAGAGCTTCCCCAAAGAGTACAATAGCTCACCAAAAACGCCCTCCCTCAAGGATCAAGAATATGCCATCAAAACTGGAAATGGTTGAAGGAGTGAGCTGCAATAGAAGAAACCATGAGCTGCCCTGTAGCTTACACCTGCAAATAAAGACTCCATTAAAGCTCCAAATGAAAGGTCTGAATGGCCTTTCCAATTACCAACTTGGATGGGAATCTTTCACCCTCGAAATTGGCTAAGGCAAGAAACTAGTCATCCACTAGCTCTCCCTCTTCACAAATGCAATTGCAAATTCTACAAATGATCAAAAGCCATTCTCATACTTCATTTCTACATTTTATAACCAACTTTAGCCTTCTAAGGGTCGAAATCCTCTCAATAGATTCAATAGATTTTCATTTAGGAAATATTCCACATTTGCCACTTGTCTCCTAGTTCCAACCTTCCATCTTCTCCCAAATTCGATTTTGAGTCTCTTTGGCTTCTCCAACTCCCAAATTCGCCTTCTTTGAGCCTATTTTTGGGGCTGACATGTCATAGTGGTCAGATGTCAGAGGTCAGGTCTGCAATTTGTCATAGTTGTCATAGATTCTCCATCATTGGTGTCATAGGGGCTAGGGAATCTAGCCCAAGTGTCCACAAACTTCCACTTTGACTCTTTATCTTCCATGGAGGTTACCAATCCTTCCAAATTCGACCTAATATGCTCAATGACATGTGTTATGACTTACCAACTCACCCAAGAGTGTTCACATTCCCATTAATTCGAATTTGCAAAAGAGAGATACCATGTATTATGAAAAATCAAGCTAGTGTGGGTCCCACATCCTCCATATGTCTCCAAAACCATTTGTCACTTAGGATTTCTCTTGAATTTCTTTATTCACTCTATTTATTAAATACTTGAACCCTTTTAATGTCTAAACATCATTTATTATCCCCCTTATTCCAAATCCCAAAGCTTCCACCCCAAACCTAGGAAACTAGTAATTTTCCTCCTTGGCAATTATTTGACCCTTAACATCAATTTTACAAACTCTAATGAATATGGCTAATGTGATTAGGCCATTGTGACCCAATTCCAAATTTGGGACATGACAGGAAGGACCCACAGTCCACTCAAGAAAACATATAGGGTATTAAAACATTAATAAACATAACCTATGGACCAAGTAAGATACACGTAAGATTAAGGATCACGAGTCAACCAAGGGGGCCACAACAAAACAAACCACAAACCCACAAGGTCAAGGTGAAATCACGGTGAACTATATAAGGTGGACAAGCAACTCCTTTATAGGACCAACAAGACCAATAATCTTTTCTCTCTCTCAAGGTACAATGTTTTATATATTTTTGTCATCATTGTATAAGATTCATTAGTTATAGAAAGTAGAACCCATGTAGAACCAAATAAACAACTTATACAAGGAAGAGAAGTGAAATCCATAAAAAGTAGTTAGCTTGGAAACTGCAACTGCAGCTGAAATACATAAATAGGCATCAAAGCAACTACAAACCATCTCAAACAGACATAAACCATGACAAATGATGACAAAATAGTACTGGAAACAAAATAGTATCGTTTTAACTAGACAAGATAAGTTTAAAGAATAATTTTTATCTCTTTCAACATTAATGCTCCCTAAGGTCCCTGTGTTAAAGTTGAAAATCATACAAAGACAATAAATAATAGCAGTAGTAAATCTAACTCAAAGTACAAAGAAAACTAATACGATAACCGACTATGAGAGTTGAAACCTTCCTTATACTCAGCTTAGCGCACCTAGACAGTGCAACAAATATATCAGTCCACACAAGTCCGAACGCATAGTTTTCAACTCTTTCGAATTTAACACTCCCAAAGGTCCACATTCGGGATTATTAAAGTCAAAAGAGATGAAAACTATGATTTGAACTTATCTTTTCTCACTCTTGTCTACTTATATTTGAAAAGCATACAAAGACAATAAATAACATAAGAAGTAAATCTAACTCGTGTCTAACTCAAAGTACAAAGAAAACAAATAATATAACCCACTAGGAGAGTTGAAACGTGGTTGAAACCTTCCTTATATTCTGCAATATTTTTTTAGATCAGATCTTGTCTATTAAGAGACAAGTCACTACAGGATCAAAGGTCCACCAAAGGACACACCCGAGAGAGAATAAATTCAGTTACCTAGTCGACAAGCAAGGAATCCCTAATTACTGGAGCAGCAGAGCAATGAATCCCCGTGGCTTAAGCAAGTTTAAGTGGACTAAGATCTCTGTTGCACTATATGAGTGTTTGGGTATGCTTAAAGTGAACCGTAAGGAAAACCCAATTACTGGAGCAGCAGACCCAGAAACAACAATCCATAAAATACCAGGTAATGATGAAATTTCACACACAAAACGTGCACAAACCAGATCTTCGTTTGTAGCCCATACAAAGCCCATGGATTTCTTACAACTTAGCACACTCAAACAGTGCAACATAGATATTAGACCACTCATGTATGAAACCACGGGGGTGTCGCTGATGGACCAATACCATATCACGTCCGTTCATATTGGGAGCTTAATAATGATAAAAACACATTATATTAGGAAAGTTATAAATCAATGTAATATTGTTATATGTTTGACAAATTCATATAATTTGGGGCAAATTCAAATAGATAACAATATTACATTGAATTATAACTTTCACAAACAATTTGCATTCACATCAACATTTCGTCAAACACATTGGAAACAAATTGTTGTATTAAATAATCATGAAAACCAAAAATTTATATTGCTTATATATTAAGGGGAAAATGGGTTTTTTTATTTAATATAACAATACACAAATACTTTGGTGTATTTTTTATATGGGAGGGCTGAAAAATATCCACGAAATGGCAATGAGGCAAGGCTCGGGCTTACCAGATTCGCAGGGAAATTGCATTGCTTGAGGCCAGGGTTTTGTGGTGAAGAGGCAAGGGCCAAGAATACGAAGGTGTCGAACTCATGGTCAAACTGTTATATTCTCTCTCAAGGTATCACCAAGGTATATAGTCCATAACTTATAAGTGTTCCAAACTACAGTAATACGTTTTATCATCACCGCATAAGGAAGGTCCATACCACATCCATACCCACTCCATACCACAATAGGTGCACAACAGTGAGTTTTATAATAAGATATTTCCACACCCTTGCCATCTTTTGAATCAACAACAGTCACAATTTCCTAATGAGTTAATATGCACCCCACACAAACATGGTGAAATTAAAGAACACTTCCACTGGAAAATTTTAAGATTTGAAACCATAAACATCGAATGGACTATCAAGATTTAAACTTGAAAATTTCTCTGATTTCTCAACTTTGTTGTCAACTGCTGAACTATTACCATTAACATTATTGCCAATAATATCTGAAAATACATTTTTGCCAATTCCTATACAACATGAGACTGAAAAAGAGAGTGAAAAGAAATACCTTTGCTTATAGTAACCATACAAAACTTGGACTGTGCTATGCATCTTCCATGAGCTAATAACACATAGTCAGCTAATAAGCTTTAAAAGCATAAGCAAAAATGAAGCAAAACTGTAAGGCATGCTAAATAACGTGTAAATAACGAGCACATCAAAATTAAGTGTGAATTAATTCTGAGTATCCCACTACTTGTTCGATATTTTGGAAATGCATCTTCATACCTCAGGATTTACATGCATCTTCAACATAGAAACAAAATAGTATCGTTTTAACTAGAAAAGATAATTTTAAAGCATAATTTCATCTCTTTCAACTTTAACACTCCCTAAGGTCCCTACGTTAAAGTTGAAAATCATACAAAGACAATAAATAATAGTAGTAGTGAATCTAGCTGAAAAGCATACAAAGACAATAAATAACATTAGTGGTAAATCTAACTCGTGTCTAACTCAAAGTACAAAGAAAACAAATAATATAACCCACTAGGAGAGTTGAAACGTGGTTGAGACCTTCCTTATACCCAACAATATTTTTTTAGATCAGATCTTGTCTATTAAGAGACAAGTCACTACAGGAACAAAGGACCACCAAAGGACATACCTGAGAGAGAATAAATTCAGTTACCTAGTCGACAAGCAAGGAATCCCTAATTACTGGAGCAACATAGAAAGGAATCCCTATGGCTTAAGTAGGTTTAAGTGGACTAAGATCTATGTTTCACTATATCATTGTTTGGGTCTGCTTAAAGTGAACCGTAAGGAAACCCCAATTACTGGAGCAGCAGACCCAGAAACAACAATCCATAAAATATCAGGTAATGATGAAATTGCACACACAAAAAGTGCACAAACCAAATCTTCATTTGTAGCCCATACAAATCCCATGGCTTTGTTACAACTTAGCACACTCAAATAGTGCAACAGAGATATTAGACCACTCACATATGAAACCACGGGGGTGTCGCTGACAGACCAATACCATATCACGTCCGTTCATATTGGGGGCTTAATAATTATAAAAAAAACATTATATTGGGAAAGTTATAAATCGTTGTAATATTGTTATATGTTTGAAAAATTCATATAATTTGGGCCAAATTCAAACCGATGACAACATTACAGTGATTTATAACTTTCACAAACAATTTGCATTCACATCAACATTTCATCAAACACATTGGAAACATATGGGGGTATTAAATAAACATGAAAACCCAAAAATTATATTGCCTATATATTAAGGAGCTCAGACTGCATTGTGGGTCAACATAAGATCAAGAGTCAACAAGAGGGGTCAAGAAGACAAAGGTGTCAAACTCATGGTCAAACTATTATATTCTCTCTCAAGGTATCACCAAGGTATATAGTCCATAACGTATAAGTGTTCCAAACCACAACAATACGTTTTATCATCACCGTATAAGGAAGGTCCATACCACGTCCATACCCACTCCATACCTCAGGCTTTACATGCATCTTCAATATAGAATTGATTGGTAGGTCCAAAAATTTATAGTTAGGGCTGTCATCTTTTCCAATAAATATGCATAAATCTTGAGCAAGTCCTTCGAGACCTAGTAGATCATAGCTGCAAAAACAGAAACAAGTATCCTTAGTTCAAACATTCTTTGGATTTGTGCTCAATAAATCCCACATAAACAATATAAATCCATAGTTCACTTGGAGACAAAATCAACATCCCTTTCAAGCAAATAATAACATCTATGAATTGCTGGCTACTGAATGATCTTATAACCTTTGAGATTGATTGGAAAGCTATCATATGGGAAGTAGACATAAGGATGAATAGAATAATATACTGGTGTACGAATGGGATCTAAAAAAATAGCATTATCCCAGTTCTATCTGCCATTGTGGCAGCCAAAAGGGAACAAAAACAATTTTGTGTCAGCTCTCGCTGCTCATCATAGTGTAACCTATAGGCTTTGGTAAAATATCTTTGGACTCCATGTGATGAAAAATGTTACATTTATGTAGGTTTACAATTTTTGAATAATATGAAGAGGTTAAAGGATAGAGCTATCAGATGGGCAGTAGACATAAGGATGAATCTAGATGAGGAGATTAGGAATATTATGGATTTCTTGGATAAATTCCATGAAGCACATAAGGAAGGATACCTAATACTTGAGTAGAAGAGACAAGTATTATCTATGGAAGTTAGAAGGAACAACATTCTGGATGACCATGAAGCTATTTGGAGACTAAAAAGTAGATCCATATGGCTCCAAAATGGTGATTGCAACATTAAATATTTTCATAAATTTGTCAAACATAGGGAACATAACAACTCTGTGTGGAAGTTAGAGTATGACAATGGTGAACAACTCACGGGTTTTATGAACCTGTCTAGGGTAGGGGTCAATCATTTCAACCATTTATTCAAAGAAGATTAGTATTCTTAGATTGACAAAATGATGAGCCTTACGGCAGAATATCCATCATTTGTTAATGAAGCACAAAACGATGAGCTAATTCAAGAACTTACACTACAAGAACTCAAATCAGCTATTGTCTCTCTACAAATGGATAAAATCTTTGGGCCTAACAGATAGCCTATAGATTTTTTCATAGGCTTTACGGACTTATTTGAGGTATATTTGTTAGAAGTCATAGAAGAATCTATAGGAACAAGAAGAATTACAGTGGCATTTAACTCTACCTTTATAACTTTAATTCCAAAAGTTGACCAAGTTAACAAATGGGAGGGGTTTAGGTCCATTTCTCTCTATAATTGTGTGTACAAGTTAATAGCTAAGGTGATAGCTAATAGGATGAAGAAGATTCTTTCCAGTTCTATGTCAGAGGAACAATTTTCTTTTATGAAGGGCCGACAAATTCATGATTCTATAGGCATATCCTAGGAGGTCTTAACTAATTCATGATTCTATAAACATAATAAGATGAAACAATTACTTAAAAAATTTGAAAGACTGTCACATTCACTTAACTAACAAAGAAGAAAAGTTTGTCTGGAGTAGAAATGAGGTTGGTGGAACCTACAACCCAATATTGGGATACTCTATCTTAATAGAAGAAGATCACAACTCATAAGTTCCTTTTGTGGAACAAGATCTTATGGGATCTAAAATGCCGTTTAAAGATGAAAATTGTCATGTGGTTAGCTCTGCATAAGAAAATTCCATTATGGGAAATTATGGTTAGAATATTTTGGATAGGTCCCAGTTGATTCCCTTTATGTATGATGTTCTGTGAAGATATGGATCATTTATTTATCCAATGTTCTTTTATTATATGTATGTTGGCCTAAACCTCCTTAATCACATGAATAAATATCAAATGGAAGGTGACCAATTGCAGGATGCTTTCAGAAGCTAGATTTATGATGATACTAATAAGGATTTTAAGGTGCTACCACTCTTGATGATATGGAGTACATGGTTGGCTAGGAAATCTGAAAATTTTGAAGAGCAACATAGGCCTCCTTGTTTTTATGTATCTCAATGTTTAGCAATTATTAGAATCTTGTAATATTAAAGCCACAAGTTCACCTTTAGCACACCTTTAGTGGGTTGGAGGAATATTTGTGACATTTATGTATCTCAATGTTTAGCAATTAAATCCAAAATCTAAAATCACTTGTAATATTAGAGCCACGAGTCCAAAGACCACTAGCACATCTAAGTTCAAAAGCACAATTATCAAATCCACTGTGAAAAGATGCAAAGAAGATAGCTTAGGATCATGTAAAAAGGATGGTAAATTACTAGTCATGATGAGAGGGGGAAATTCAGCAAGTTTGAGGAAAAAACAGTAAATACACTTGCAAATTGATGAAGAAATATAATCAAGAGCTGCTAGCAATTCGAGGTAGAAAATGTGGGTCCTAAAATAGATTAAAAAATATTTTTTCGCTCTAAAATTTTGAAACAAGGAAGATAATCTAGTGGACTGCTTTAGTTAATACTTTGCTTATGCTTGCCCAAAGATACTATTGTATGGTATAAATAGTCTAATATTCCCATTAATACTTCTTATAGCAATAAACCAAAAAATAAAATAACTAACAAAAACATTCCACAAATATTTTTCCAATGTCAAGGAAATGCTCATCTTCTGGAAAGTGAAAAAAGTCCAGATAAATATTTATAAACCTTAGGGAAAATCTCTGAAATATTCAAGATAATTAGATAACTGTATAAAATTACATTTCTTTTGGATAAATGTGCATTTGATAATGAATATATAAGTTCAATATTAGCTTTTTCTTCACTAAATGGATGAAAGAACAAGTGCACCTATTCCTCTCACAAGACGAGGAACTAGCTACTTGTGAGAGTAATTGTATGTAAAAACACCCATCTGTGATAACTATATGGAAAAACACAATTAGTAATTTTGCAATTTCAATTCTTTTTGGTGTTAAAATTTCAAGTTTTATTGTGATATCATCTCAATATAGCATAAATTTATGTCTACCAAATGATTTTAATGAAGTACTGCCATTAACTAGTTTGTACTATATTAGTTAAGAGGATCAACTGAGTTTGCATGATACACAAAACATATTTGATATAGTTGTAGATTGAAATCAGCAAATCACACAACCCTAATCAATTTGATAGGAACCCAATTCAAGCAAAATCCACACAAACCCATTTAATACCAATGCAAGCACACAACCCTAACCAATTTTAATACAAATGCAAATCTAGCACATAGAACCATAGACAATTCATATAAGTATGGAAGTATTGCAACATGCTTTCTAACACTTTGACTGCCAAACATCCAACACTTATTAAGAAGTGGAAAACCATGTCACAGTTATGGCATGTGACCTTCCATGTGAACAATAAGATGTAACAGATATAAGATGTAAGTTGGAAAGCAATAACAAACGCTTTCATTGAGAGGCCTACAAAAGTTTTGAAATTACCTTCGCTATAACTCTTTCTAGAATGAGATCATGTATGCTTTAATTCTTTTGCAAGGAAAGTGCAGCATGGACTTCCTGCAAAAACATGAAAAAGAGAGAATTAATGACCTTGCTTGTCAAATTTTTGGCAAAACAAAACATTCCATCAAGTGAATACTTGTTAAAACAAACCTGATTAGTTGTTGTCAGTTGAGACAAAGTAAAGTGGCCTTGAGTACGATCCATTTTGCAGGCCTGATGATCATCAATCCTGGCTGATATTTACTTCTATTGATATTTACTACTTTTGTTACTACTATTGTTATTTATATGTACATATGTTATTTACTACTACTGATATTCCATTTAAGAAAACATTTAGAAAACACATTTCAAGAAACACACATTAAGTAATATTCCATTTAAGTATTGAAGTAGAAAAATAGAGTATATGAAAACTCTAACATGGGCACGGGCACCAAAATTTGACAAACAAAAACTTGTTTCATCCTTTTAAAAGTAATATTAAACATAAATGTTGAACTAGCCAACAGTTCAAGAACCATGCTTCAAGAATGCATAAAGAAATATTTGACGATCGATAACTTCACATTGAGTTATCCCAACTGTTCGGCATCTAAAACATTCACCGCACCTGAAGATAAGAGAAATTAAAATGAGTATAAAATTAGTATGAAATTGATACAAACAAATCAGCGATAATACAAAAAATAAAACTTTATAAATAAGTTATAAGATAGTAGTAGAAAAGATAAGAGAAATTAGAATGTTTTGAAAACTTCGCCATATTTAAATTTTTGATGAAATCCACATAAATTATGTGGTCGCTTTCTTCTAACTTGTATGTGTCATTCTTGATATTGTATGATAGGTTTGTCGTTGCTATAACAGATTCAAGTTGTATGAATAGATGATCTGTCAAATCATACTTGTACATGCATTGCCCCTTTATTTTATTGTACCAACAACATTGAAGCTCAACACCTTCAGGCCTATCCAAAAGATCAATGTCATTATGGTAATCAAACACCCTATTACCATCCTTCTTTCTTATTCTTTGAACTCTTCCAATGTACCAAGTCGCACAAGAAACGCCGTGCTTTGTACTTTGATATACACCTTTTCTTGTAGTATGTTCAACTATGGCTATAGACTCGCTCTCAAACAACACTACACAATCTGATCCAATTCCAAAACCAATTGCAACACCCTATTTGGGGGCCCTCTCATCTCACCTGAAGTATACTCCATTCCTCACTTTAGTCAATCTATCTTTTGATAATGTAGGATTTCCATTCAATTGATTAACCAAACAAGATGTGTACATGTCCTTTCCATCGAGGTCCACCACTGGTTTGGTAGTTATTTTTACATTCTCATCAACGAAATCTAAAATTCCTTCCAACTCGTGCCTTCACTTACTTTCCATCATTTGCAATTCACTATCATTGAGTACCATAAAAGACGAAGATTGGAATATGGATGTGGAATGACCTAGTGGAGAATTATCAACTACTTCATCCACAGCTTCGAATGTTGAATAATTGTGATCCTCTATCCATGGTTTAAACCACCAAGAATCTTCTGTGTGTATTTTTGGTTGCATGCCAATACCTGGTAAAATTCCCTGTGCATCCTCCAATCCTATCTTGAGAGCTTCTATAATTTTATCATCTGTGGATATTGAATCATATTGTGATAAGACGTCACCTTCTTATACTATTTGTTGATGGAATTTATTCCAGATACTCATTTGTTTCTTATGATATTTATTGAAACGAAGCCCTTGGGGATTTGATTCTTCTACAACAACTCTATCAAGGGTTCCAATAGCATGAAGTAAGTCAGTGAAATCATATGCCCTCTCTACTCCGACCATGCCACCGACTTTGCTAAAGAAGTTCTCACATACATCTGACCTAGTCAGGTGCAATGCACATGGCAAGTTAGGGTATTGATCACGAAATAATCTCATCAACAAAACCGCAAAGTGGCAAGAATTTTTCACATCTTGATATGCCTCTCTACTAATGAAATTAATGTTGACGTTAGTATTTTCTTTTACTTTGACCCAAAATAGCCATAACGTGAAGAAATGATGTACTTTTGAATAATTTCATACCCTTTCCCAAAGAGTCAAACTAGGAGACAAAAAAATATCAATATAGTCAGCAACGATTGCTAGATAGGTCTTTGAACCCGATGTCCTCTCTGTCCTACCACTTGTACTTCTCATTTCCTTTAAGAACCTCTGGACATGCCTTGAAGTAATGCGTTGTGCTGAACCCCAGTTTTGGCGATCAATCCCTCAATTTTAAGATTGTGGTCATCCACTTTAAAAGTGTTATAAACCATTCTTACATGGTTAAAAATAATCAACTCTTCTCCAACAATTAGATCTTGTCGACCACTAAACAAAGGATTCACTAGATTTTTTCCATTGTAGATGTAATCCTGGTCATGAAGTCTTGTTACTTTAAAGCCATCATACAACCCAGTTAGCCTCCACCCTTCTCAGGGAATTTGATATCTCATGCCCGTTGTTGAGTAACAATCCTTCAACATAAGCATTCTTCTCCTATTATCCCCACCCGAGGAATGACCAATAATAGGTCCTAAAAAATGTTCCACATGTTTCTTCCATAGGTCTTCTATTTTTTCCCATTGTCGATGGACAAAATTTGCATCAAATCTGTTGCACGTTGGATGAACAACCACAACCAAATGAGGAATCTTCTCATGTAAAGGGTTTGCAATAATAACACATGCATAATGGCCAATCACACAATTCTTGAAGGCATTTGTAATAATCTCATAGCCTGCAGCACCCTCACCAATTGTCACCAAGAAATGTGATTGACACTTATGTTCTTCTTTCTTACCACAAAAACCCACCAATGTATCTCTTTTTTCTACCCACCTGACATATTTTTTCACAACAGTTTCATCTTCAGCAAGGCATACCGGAATTGGGCCCTCTATACCATGTTTGGCTTTATAAGAATCACAAACTTTTCTGATTGCCTAAAAAATGTACTCCTGCTCCCCTGGTATATATGTCAATGATTTTCTAACTTGCCTTAAAGTCGTAGATATCGAAGGGCCATCCAGATTCAAGCTAATAAAGGTATGTAATCTAGGACCTCCCCATAACTTAATCATCTCATAAATGGATTTAGTGGATGCACTATATCTTCTCCCTGACTTTGAACGAACTAGGTTGTGAAATATATCTTGAACAAATTCCCAAACTGCATCTTTACCTTGTAATTTTCCTTGCTTATGAGCCTCACACACATCCTTGCAACACCTGAACACATCATTCCTTCCTGTCGATTCGAACAAATTTTCCCTTAGAGACCTCGTTCTAATAGACAGTATAGCAACCTTTGTCCTCTCCCACAAAAGAGATCGCATTGTTAATCTATGTGTAGCATTTGCATCTCTTGCAACAATTTTGAGTTCAGTTTGAGTCAAATGGTCCAACCTTCTCCCTTTCCCTGTATCTCTCCCATTGCTTTTGATGTTGCTCCTTGATTCACGATATAAACGCATCCGAAATTCATCACAATTAGGTATCAAATTACAAATATTGCATGTCAGTGAATCAAAAGGTATTCCTGTTTCAAAAACCCTCTTGCAATGAATATGTCTGCATGTACCGTTAATACGGCATTCAACACCATAATAACATAGTGTTCTCTTGGTATGTTTCTCTATGGCCCATAGTTTTCCACCATGCTGGTCATCCATTAGAACCTTTGTGTCCAATCTCTCCCCTCTTCTATCAAGATAGGGATCCCAATACCCCCAACATAGTAATATCAGGGGAGGCAATTGTCCTAGAATAAGATGAAAAAACACATTAGAAAATTATCTACGAACTGCTACTAACAAGTAATAACAAATAAAGTAATGTGAAAATTTAAATTCAAATTAAATTAAAACTTGGGTAATTAACACACCTGAAGTAGAAGCATGTGAACTTGTAGAAACCCCATGTAATGGTGATGGTAGTGATGGGATGAAGAACTTAGTCAAAATTTGTTGGGACTTAACATTGGTAGGCTTCTTCGGTCTCCCAACTGTTCCACTCCTCAACACAACTGTATCATGCAAATCCTCATATGTAGTAGTAGTGTGCTTCCTTGATTTCATGTGTTCATTTAGAGAACTGACAATATTACCACTTGCCGGCACCAAAGAGAACCATCTATTGCATCGTGTACATTCCACTCTTACTTTTTTCTTGTCCTCATAGTTTGCAAGTGTTGCTTCCACCACCGTGAACAAATTAGGCTCTTTAATTTGGTTGAAATCATCTAGAAGTTTGATTGCTTGATCAATCTCAAGTCGATCTCTAGCCACGATTGTCTGATTTGCTCAGTTACATGAAGGAATTTCATTAATTCCCAACATTGAAATGTGACATTGATGGGATCATGTTTTCATATGATTGTTTTTGAAGTTACGAACCATTCACGCTGGCAAGGATACTTCCCCCGTTCCATAATCAATGCCACAAATTTCACAACGGATCTTTATATTAGGTTTTCCATTTTCTGAATATACCTTGAGTGTTAGCTTCTCCTTGCCAAACTCTTCCATTAAACGATTCACTTTCTATTCCCAAGATGCCAATAAATTAGGATCAACCACTGCAACTTGTTCCACTGACTCGGACACATGATCAACCACTTCAACTTGTTCCACTAACTCAGACACATCATCAACTCTTGGTTGTTTATGCATAGGTTCCTCCACATTCCCTTCAATGTTTTCAGATATTGGCATTCCTTCTATTATATGTGATTGCAATGATTCAACAACCATTGTGTCTACTTTCCTCTTAATGCCTATATTTGTTGTTGTAGGTTTCCTTTTTTGCTCTTGTTTTGTATTTAAAGGATTTCCAATTGGGCCAATAAAATCAAAAGAATATTCGATGATTTCATCATCCACAATTTCACAACGGATATCAGCATATGTACAACCTTTTCGACATTGAACTGTGCCAAGGACACAATTCTCTTCACCAATAAAAATTGCAAAGTTCTCAACATCACTTTGATCCATCTTCATTTCCATCCATGTGTACCCTTTAGTTGGTTACGAAATGAATAAAATTATAACAAATTTTCAAAAGTTTGGATATAATATGGCTACGAAATGAGGTGAGTACATCCATAAATAAATGAAAAAAAAAGTAATTCAAATTTACGCATGCATATTAGTTCATTAATAAAACAAAGAGCTAGGAAGCAAGGTATGCACTTTCAATTCAAATCTCTAAAAGGGATGAAGAAATATTACTATTGGGATGAAACACCTTGAAACAAAATGTATTGTCAGTGGCTTATTCAAATATCTCTCCGCAAATTGAAGAGCCAACTTCAACGTACCTGCAGAAGATCAAAAGGTGATCAAAACAAGAGATGAAAAAACATAGAAACTCTCCCTTCAAATGATGCTCATAATCATTAAATTTTTTGGTGAATTTTTTATGGGTTTAGCATATTTACCGATGTTGAATTATACTAAAAAAAGTTCTGACTTTAATGATTGTTAACTGTAGAATTATAGTAAAAATATTTCTGACTTTAGCACTCTAAGGGATTCCCAAAACACAACTAAGTTTCAAAGATAATTCTTGGAGTTAATATTTTTATTATGAAACTACGCTGGAAAGATTTCATATTTGGATTATTGCATCTAGAAGAGGGAGATTTTAGGCAATGTTTTCATAGTCCCAAGCTAACAAATTCTTTTGTGATTACAATGTTTTTAGCAAGACATAAGACATTGGAAAGAGACTTGTGTTTGATGTTTAAATACTTTGGGTGGTTGTGGAGGCCCTAATTAGATTTTAAATTATGGTAAGTCTAAATCAGTTTTATGTTGTCATGTTTCTTAGATTATGAAATAGTTCATTGGTTGTTCAATGGTTAGCAAAGCTTGAATAGTATGATGAAGAACTGTTTAAGATATCTCAAGGTCGGCCCTGTTTAAGATCAAGGCTTAAGAGTATTAATATACAGGAAATACACACTCCACACACATATTGCACTATACTACGGTCTAAAATTCATTCCTGTAGAAAATAGTAAAAGATTTTTCCGGGGTGCTATGTCATTTTGATGTAGGATTGAAGGATGTTTCGGGGTTGTTTTTTATAGAAGTTTTAAAGGATTCAACTAATATCATAACTTGTGGGATGTTACCAAGCAAATTTGTCGACGACTATATAAAGATTGAAATTTCAAACTAGCAAGATGCGCTTCACTATGAGATTTGATGGTTGTGTTTTGGCACTGTTCTATTACCCTTTTTCTTGGGAAAACTAAGAACTGTTAGGGTATAGATTAAGGTCTAAGACATCGCTGTGGATGATGGGGATTCTTATGAGGTGGTGCATTGGAGTAAAAAGCAAAAATGTGAAGTTCAACAGCATGTTTGGAAAAATCTCCAATCTATTTTCCTAAGATTTTGCTTTTAAATTATGCATTGGATTTTTTCTAAGAAAGGCTTAACTAGTGTATGATTGCTATAGGTAAGCTAATCTAGAACTTTGGTTTTTATTGTGAGATAGTTTGGTGTTTATGTGTTGAACTATGATAAAAGAATCGCATGCCTATCACATAAAGTGACTAAGTTCATAAAGAATCATGTATTACTTTTGCTAGTAGATACTTTTCTACATTTTTTAGTATATTATTGGGTGAGATATTCAGTATTACGTGCCACAATTGGGGGGAGTTATAGAGGAGTAGGGTGCACAATAGCTAGGCAAAGGTTACAGAGTTGTGACTTCTTGGAGTAAATTATCAGAGCTTCAACTACAAGATTGAGGCCTTTCCAGGGTTTAAACCAATGAATTTATTTGCTATTGAGTATGGAAGCTTTAGATTTCAAGTAGTTTCATTAAAAACATTATGCAGAAGAGGTCAAAGTACCCAACCCAGCAAGTGCATATGTGAAGTTTCCCAAAAAATGTTAAGGAAAGACTCTAATTTCATGAAGAATGCATAGTGCTGGAAATTTCTCCTTTCACTATGTACGGAAAAGCAGTTAGGCCTTTTCCATGTCTAAAGGTGAAGTAATTCTTCAGAAAAATTATTTGGTACCAAACATATTACTCTAAGTAGAGCAAAGTTCAAGATTCCATCATTTTGTTGTGCAATGCATTTTGTGAAGGAAGCAGAGTATTGTGAGTGAAGAAGGAAGATTCCTAGCGCTTAAGGACAATGAAGTGTCCAAGATAAGGTAGAGTAAAAAAGGAATTAAATGACTCTAAGTCCTCACTCTAACACCTGTTCAAAGTGAACTAAAATCAATTCAATACAAAGTCTTGTAGGTGAAGGCGAAATCCATAAGGAAGGGAAAGGAAAATCTATGAGGAAACCAAACTCTATGAGGTGAAGGAGCAGTATGTCATGTGAAGGTCAAGTCCGTGAGGAAGGAAAACTCTTGTAGGTGAAGGCAAAGTCTATGGGGAATTCGAAGCCCATGAAAGAAGCAAAACCTTGTCCCTAAGATGGCCTCTTATTCTAAGCACTTTCTACAGTTGATAGATGGCCTCATTATCTGACGACCATATACACGAATAATGGATGCATGCTATCAAGATGCCTCTTGGTCAATTTCAGGTGGGATCTCACAAGGTCCAGGTTAAGAGAAATCACTCCATCCCATATCAGATCAGATTGCCAACTATGCCACTTACAAGAGATTGAGATAGAGGAGCATCTCATCTTCCATGGTCCCATCCACTATGAGACCAGAGGAAGGTATCACTACTTCTGCTAGGAGTCAAGGAGTTTCCTATCCACCTTCTTCCACTATCCTGACTAGAGGTGACTCACTCTATTTATGGAGAATATTTTTTAATTGAGATCATAGTCTCCTCATGGTCTGACCTAACCAAAGAGAATTAATAGGATCACCTTTTTATTCCCAATTGCATCATCATCTTGGAGGAGCAAGCAACAAAAAATGAACCACACCTCTTTGACTTCCAAACCTATGAGGCCTCAAGTTCATCTCAACCCTCACACTAAGGGATTGATTGACCTCCTCAAGATCCCTTCAAATCTACCTTTCTAGACCTCAAGGAAACCACCACTAGTCTGAAAGAAAGATTAGTTCCAAGAATCACAAAGTTGAACCCCCCTGCACAAAGTACCACCCACTAGATCAAGTTGAGTAACCAACCTTCCATCAAGAGCTATACAAAGCAAAGTTGGGAATGGAAATCAAATTCAATAGGAATTAGCTATACAAAGCAAAGTTGTCAACCAAAATCAAAGTTAATAGGAAGTGAATTAAACTAGGTGCAGACCAAAGTTTGGAGTAAAAGGAGAAGTGCCTATTTCAAATTGAAGCAGATATAGCAAAGAAAACTGACTAACAAGCTTAGAAATTGAAACTAGAAAAGAGTGAAATTTGAAAAAGTAAAAAAGACATCTAAGTTGGAAGATTGCCACTATGGATGATCACTTAACAAGTTTACAATGTGCATGAGGCCAATACTATTGATGTGGAAGAGCATTTCAATGGGAACCAAAATTGTGAAGTGCACGCCAACTTGGCAGAGACAATGAGAAGTCTCACTAAGCAAAAGATAAAGGCCCAAGAAGAGTGAAGTTGTGTGAGCAATCAACTGTTGGAGAACTAAAGAAAAATGCAAAAGTCGTTGATGCAGGAAAATAAAAGGAATGAAACAAAAGAATCCAACAAAAGATCCAAAGGCTCTAGAAAATATTCTCTTGGTTTAGCCTCGTATGACTCATTAAAGAGCTCTTATGATATCCATAAGGGGAAAACATCCCATTGAGACAATCTTTCAAAGAGAACTCAGAAAGGCCAGACCACCTATGTTAAGAACTTAACTATTGTATAATTGTAGTAGAAAAACTCATCTAGAAATTCTGTTGCTGTCATGAGTTATTTTGTGTTGATATTCTGAGAATATGTGGTGTAATATTCACTTCTAGCCATGTGCTTACCCTTTATTTGGGGTGTTAGGCCTATTACTGGATAGTTACCTATTTTTTGAATTTGAATTTATGTGGGCTCATAATCCCCTTCTCGGGGAAGATGCCCCGACCTCTTGAGTTGTGTATAAATACACCTCTCAAGGGTCAATTGTATCAATTCATTCAAAGTAATGTGATCATTCTTTAGCCTACAACCACCTATCTCTTGTGATTATATTTTACCAATTAGGGTTTGTTGGTTAGTTCCAATCAATCCTTTCATTGTAGATTGTGATCGTATTGGAGTGAGTGTGAATCTACTTCCTCTATTCAGCTTCTTTCCAAGGCTATTACATACCAAAAATTAGGGTTTCATCACTGCCTCTGTATGTAGTTTCATAGATAAATTGTTAGGTATATCCTAGTTTGACTTTTTATATCATAACATGCAGATCAAAAGATACATATAGATGGTAATTGAATTCCTTGAATTTGACATCATGGCTATAGATTTGTTGACTTCTAGTAGGAAATATCCCATCGCATCAAAATATCAACTCAACCTCAACACATGTGACAAACCACCTTGTTTCTCCAACTAACTCAAGTAAAAAAGGCCCACTGCCCATTACTTTATAATGCCATAACAGCATGAATAACATGTGCCAACAGCGGTAAGGCCAATAAAACATGAATAGCTAGTAATGGTAGTAACCTAACTAGGAAATAAAAGTAACCTAACTGACCTAACTGGAGGTATGGTATACTAGCTGAGAAAGAAGTATTGTAATATTAGAAGGTATGATAACCTTATGGGGAAGGGGTTAAGCAATCTCATAGACAATTAAAGTAGCTTCAAGATATAAATTCACTGTAAAGTAGGTTAGGGTACTGCATATAACCTTGTGGAAATTCTTCATAAAAGTATGTCTATTTGATGTTGTTGTAGTAAGATTAGGCTATTGTGTTGTGGCATTGGACTCGTAATAAGGACTTAATTATCCTTATCTTCTACCAAAGCTTTGCTTCATGTCAAATAGACACTAAATTGACTACCTTATCTGAATTACCTTGGCTTTTCCACATGATTTATTTACATGGAATGTACTTTACAAATTTGATATATGTTAGTAATAGCATCTAATCCTTTAATAGAATCTATCCTCTAAACAGTTAAAGCTCAGTATTCAGATGAAAGGTGGTTCCTGCATCTAATCCTCTAAACTTTCCCCCGTAAAACCCCACTCGAATGAATCTCTACGGATAAAATACTCAGAAATGAAATCTTTAGACCTTGACCAAATAAAATCTTCAGTAGATATGCATGATGAAGGATCCAATGAATCATAATCATAACAAAAGACAAATACACACAAACCCTCGACCAAACTCCAAAATAATGCATACAAAACAAAACCAAATACAACATAATACAAATAATGCCACAAAATCCAAAAATTTCTAGTTAATTGAATGAATTATACAACATACTGATGTTCTCAATCCACTCGCATCCCGTTGAAAAAAGAGCCAAATGAACTCCACGCAACACAATAAATTGATAAATCACTTGATTAAAAAGAGACAGTGGGTAAAAAAACTGGACAGAAAGGAAAAGTATCTCATCCCTTGCCTCTTCACACGGGGGATTCACCAAAAAACCCACACAAAACCCTGGCCTCGACAATATTTCCCTGCAAGCCCTTGCCTCTTCGCACGGGGGATTCACCACAAAACCCCGGCCTCAACACAATTTCCCTGCAAGCCCTTGCCTCTTCACCGAGAGTCTAGTGTTTCCACCACAGACAGTGGGTAAAAAAAGTGGGCAGAAAGGAAAAGTATCTCAACCCTTGCCTCTTCACACGGGCGCTTCACCACAAAAACCACACAAAACCTTGGCCTCGACGCGATTTTCCTACAAGCCCTTGCCTCTTCACTGAGAGTCTAGTGTGTCCACCATAGACAGTGGGTAAAAAAAGTGGGCATAAAGGAAAAGTATCTCAGCCTTTGCCTCTTCACACAGGGGCTTCACCACAAAACCCACACAAAACCCTGGCCTCGACGCGATTTCCTTGCAAGCCCTTGCCTCTTCACCGGCTGCGACGTGATTTCCCTGCAACTCTCATTGCCATTTCGGGGGACATTTTGCCACAGGGCCTTCACCACAAAACCCACACAAGACCTTGGCCTTGACGCGATTTCCCTGCAAGCCCTTGCCTCTTCACCGGCCGCAACGTGATTTCCCTGCAACTCTCATTGCCATTTCGGGGGACATTTGGAAGCCCGCCCATATATAATATACCCCAACGTATTGTGTATTGTTGTATTAAATAAAAAACCCTAACCACCCTTAATATATAAGCAATATAATATTTGGGTTTTCATGTTTAATTAATACCCCCAATACGAACGAACGTGGTATTATATTGGCCCCCTAGTGAAGCCCCCGTGCAATGGGGCTCGAATCCTCTCTATTATTTAGAAACAAAGGAAAACCCTAAACATCCAAAAACCTAACTGTAGGAGATGAAACCATGCCAAACTATGGGCCCCGTTGGGGTAAATTGGTACATCAATTTCCCAGCGCCGTAACTTTGGCATACAATCTCTGTTTGACACAAATGATACCTCGATGGAAAGATCTATCCAAGGACTACGCTATAAAATGCGAATGATGACATTCGCCTAGCAAGATTCCCCAAAAAGCGTCGTTTAGGGCCTCAAAACGGCTCCGAGAGTTTAGGACCCGAAAAACTACTAAAAATAGTAAGCTGTGCTATAAATAAGGAAACTGAAAGAAATGAAAGAACAATGTTGGGGCCCCAAGTGGAATAGGTGGGTGGCCACCAATATCTACCTAGATCATAGCTTCAATGTTTAATTCCCAGTAGACTCATGCTGGAAATTTATAGAGTTAAACTTAGTAAGCATGTCCTTTATGTTTTGGCACCAATGCATACGTGAGAGCACGTATAAATTTGATGAACCAGAAGCCCAATCAAGGATAATCTTTGAGTCACCAAGACCAGCAAAGACATAACCCCAACATTAGAGGCAAGTTTCAATAAAGCCCATAATGCTAGAAGTTATGCCGTAGTGTTTGTCCCTTCTCCACATCTTATCTTTTATGAAAAGTAGTGATCTTTTTTTAGGGTTAGTATCATGTTACCTCCACAGTGTCCAGCCTGTGGAGCTCCATCAAAATTTCCCACAACAAATGAACTAGTAAAAACAAGCTCAATAATGTTTCTTTGTCGTTTTAATTTTACTTCTCAATTGTTCCATATAGTATGCAATAATTTTTTAGCATACAATAGTGATGTTTTGTTTCTTGTTTTTAAAGATAATATTGTTCCTGAATCTCCAAATACCCCAAATATAAAGCTTGGAAGTTCTCTAAACTTCTTCTTTTTCATTATCCAAAAAAACAAATTTTGATCTAAAGATAAAGTATCCCAAGATGTTTTGATCAATAAGTCATTTTTGAAAAGCCTCCAAATATTCTTTGTGATACGAGCGTGCCTAAGACCCATCATATATTTGTTTCATTCACTATCCAATTCACCTCGAAGCCTAGCTCCTCTGTGGTCATCCACTAAGTAGGGATATTATCTAGTCGAGTAGTATTTCTTATTTGTGCTAGGAAGCTATATCATTTATCATATAGGTGTGGGATTAATACATCTAAAAGTATGTAACATTCTTCACCCCCACAAATGGATCTATTCCTAATCTAATAGATATACCACGACCATTTTTCCAAGATATCCATTTCCCCATCCATTTGTACTGTTGTAGAAAACCTCTCCAACATATTGATCCATTATTAATATACTTTCTCCCATTTCTAATACACTCAATAGTGCCTTTCTTCAAATATTTAAATTTTGTGCCAAGAAGCTAGGTGTATTTTATCATATCTACCAAAACCAGACCATAAAAAGTGCATAATTTTACTTCTCATTTGATTGGTGATAGAAATAGGAATCTTCATTAATGACATCCAGTATATACAGGTATGGTATGCTACTCAGCACAGATTTGACCAATGTTAATCTGCTTCATGATGATAGCCATTTATATACCCAGAGACTAATCATGTAATAAATTTTTTTGATTAACTGCTGTCAGACATTAATAAGGTGTGAGACATTAAGACATTAATAAGGTAACACATTGGTTTAAGGTACTAGACAAGATACTTGAAGCCAACATTAATAGAATCAGAATCAAATTTGGTTGACCCTCATTTAGTCAACGTATAAGTTGTTTATATGGAACTTAGTATATATTATATCAACAATATTCATGCTTTAATTTCAGTTTGTCAACCAATAATATTTTATAATACTAGAAATTGATATATATTAAGTGAGTCTTGAATTTGTACATTTACATTATTTTTTCTAGTGTGATTATATAATTATCTATCCATTATTAGTCCCTGCTCCGCAGGGATTATAGCGATCACTTGGTCACCCAACTAGTTTGACTTTTAATTATTTATGTCTTTTTTTTCCAATGTTACATAAAGTTTATGAAATATTTTTTATTAAATTTATTTTTTCAAAATATAAAATAAAAATTATAAATTTTTAAAATTAGATTAACTAATTTTGTGATTGGTGGATCACTCAGATTTAACAATTTTCCCCTGGTGTGCAAATTAATTATCAAATTATAAAAATATTTAAAAATTAAAAAAACTGCAAAAACCATAAACTTGCCACGTATGTACTTTGAAGTCCTCACTCCTTTATGATTTTGCAGGTCATTATGATTTTGCAGGTCACATTAATAATATGAAATCATCACGATTTGAAAAGTTATTATTCAGTGGAGATTTCTACCCTTATTATTTAGTGGTGGCGATCGGGAAGTTTCTCGTTCCTTCCATGAACCTTCTAGCTAGCTAAATCCCTTTCCCTCCCTTGCCCATAAATCTTGACCTCTAACCCCCCATTCACAGTTCTTTCGATCATTTTGTCTGCTCTCTTTCGGCTCTGCAATTCATAGTTGCAATATTCACATCTTCAGTTGATATATTTTATGTCCATGGCCAGCCCAACTTCAGCTTGTAGTGCTTCCTTCAAACTAGGCTTTGCATCCACAACCTGCAGCAGCCCACGTCTGTTTAATAGCTTTTATATTAGATCATAGAGAGGTTATATTACAACTGTAAACATTCAAAGATCTCTTGACGTGTGAAAAAATTAAAAATCATGGTAGAACAAATTTATAAATGAGAAAGGTAGTAGATTTAGATTTTCATGTTTTCTTACAGTCATTGCATCATAGTTCACTTCAATATATTTGTCTGTTGAAGGGTACCACTCTTGGATATCCATTCCATTCACAATTCCTGTAATGCTAGTTTTCCGAACAATAGATTTCAATTCCACTCCCTTGTCTGCTCCAGAAACAAGCTCCTTTGCATAATGTGGACTCACTGTAAAAACCCTATCAGATTCTAGTATTCTAGCTTTCATCCAATTAATTTTCCTTCCTTTCACTGGTTTTTCATACCTACACAAATTAACAGGTTTTGAGAGATCTGGATTCTGATCATTTGAAACAATTCACCTTTAAAACATTAAAGCACAGATGGATGAGTAGGTAGGGAAAATGTTTACCCATCAATGAAATCAAATGAGCTCTTGAACTCATCGGGGAGATTAAGAAGCGAGAAGTATGAGAAATCAAATCTGCCTTGATAGGCTATATTGTGTATGCAATATGCAACCTGAATTCATGAATTGCATCCGATTTCAGAGTAAAATCCTCCAAAAGTAAGCTTCATACTGTTCAATTATACATGTATTGATTGAAATTGCAAGAGAAATGAATTGTAAAATACGTACCTTGGCATTTGTGAAAGAACCTGTAGGCTTGTAGATACTCTTCAAGTAACAAGGAAGAAGAATTGTATGCCAATCATTGGCCATGAAGACAACATCCTCCCCTGTACGGTTATAAAATTTTTGATAGAACCTCTATTCTTCGAGGACAATGCAGTCCCTGACGATCGACGTCTGGAATTAGCAATGCGAGGCTGGCATGCTACAAAGTGCTGAGCTGCAGTAGCGGCCATTTTATATACTGGCTCTCCAAGAAGAAGATACTACAATCCTACGCCTGAAAAAATGGTCACAACTTCTGTCAAGATTTATACAGGACAACTGAACTTACAGATATTTTACCATAATTAGCCTCTGTAACATTCTTTTCAGAGAATTCCTTTATTAGTTTGCTTTTATAGATGCTCCAAAATTATTCAAACAAAACAATCGTAAGAAATATCTTGATGACAAAATATGGACGATTTTGTAACCTAGACTACAGTATCGTGAGTTAGTACTGGGATCAATAAAAAAATAAAATGCTCCATAATAATGTATCACTCCCTGATTATAAAGAAGGCAGAGATAGTTTCAGTCGCAGCTAGGCAAAACACATCTTTCTACACTCGAAGCAATGGTCATTCTGCGTTTAGTAGAACTCAAAAATCATACTTTCTCACAAAATTGAGCTCTGATGATATTAAGAGGATGCCATAGCTTCAGAAGGTGAAACTGCTGAAGTGCTTAAAATAGTCACCGTCTTGCAGAATCTGATTATTATCCCCAAACGTTGCTCTTGACGAAGCTATGGACCCGGTCTTGAGCATGTAATCAACATTGCTAGGATCTGCAGTGAATGTTGTTTTCATCAATGGGAACTCCAGAATGAAAGTTCCTCTGCTGAGAATGAGCAGGTATCTAGCTCAATAGTACATATGCTTGAAATTCCAAACCACCGAAAGAAGCATGCGATAAGTGAAATTCCAAATGGATGCTGCAAGGGCCTCAAAGATGGAACTTAAGAAAGAAAAGGGTGAATTTTCTAGTAGAATTCCATGGTTAGAATGATAAGATATCAATGCATGCCCAATGGATTCAAACTCTGTACCTGGAAGGGCACATAAGTTTTATTACCTTCTCAACTTCAAGGGATTCAAACTCTGGACCTAGCAATGGCAAATTTTCTTTTAGTACTGTGAGTGTATTCCTTGGATTTGAAGATGCGACAGCTCTATGGATTCCTTGTCTTACTGTGGGACTGTTGTATTGGAACCACGTCATTGGCAAACTTATGTTGTACATCCAGTCTCTGGTTTTTTTCTCCCTGTACATCCAGTCTCTGGTTTTTTTCTCCCTGCCTAACATCTTCTTTCCTTTGATTTTCGGTGAAATTATGAGTTCTGACTCTCACAGACCATGTTACAGGTTGGTTTTCTTTTCACTGGTTAACATCTTCCTTCCTTTGAGTTCCGACTCTCACACACCAGGTTGCAGGTAATAAAATTTGATATGTCATAGAGACCAGTGTAATCTCAAAAATAGAGAACGATGCCATGTGGAAGCACCTTAAAAGAGAAATTGCCACCTTGATGAGAATGTGGCTGCTATAGAGTCATTCAATCGCCCAAGTAGCGCCAAGTGCCTGCCACTTTGCAAAAAAGTAACGAGCATCTAGAAGGCTGGGATCAACTTGAAAATAGAATGTTGAAGGTCTTAGGATATGTTCTAAACCATTGGTCTGTTGCTAATTTAATCAGCATTGCTGGGTCATTGATGGGTATTGGGTAGTCTCCTTTCCAATTAACAATTATTTCAGAAAACGAGCACCCATTGTTAGAGATCAAACAATATTGAACCGTAAGTTAATTGCTCAAGAGCCATTTTCTTGCTCAAGAGCCATTTTCTGATGGTTTCAAACATTTATATTGAGTACATTACACAATTTTTTGAAATGGCTTCTCACACTCGAAATCAGAGAAACTTTCACAAATAATGATTTCCCTTACCCATGAAGTAAATGTCATCTGCCACCGGAGGCTTTTTCTCTTTACTCATAATGGAAGCTTTTTTTCATTACGTTGTATTTTATTTGGGATGTTTTTTCTCTTTACGCATACCGGAAGCTTTTTCTCATTATTTTGTTGTATTTTATTTGGGATGTTTAGATTTCGGTAGGAAAAGATGAATTGCAAGATCTGCATTGCGGTTTCTTATAAGTGTTTTCTTATGTATTTGAGTGCATAAATTCGTATAAGTGTTTTCTTATGTATAGTGTATAATCATCCAATGTGGAAATTCATATGGTGTAGATTTCAGCTGTAAACAGTTGATCTCGTTATCTCCACTGCATAAAGGTCCGTAAGTTTTTATGAAAATAACATAGAATATCTAATATTTGAGTTAGATTGAATCGGTATAAAACTAAAAAATAAGTGTTTTTAAATTTTTTTATGTTATATTGAGTCATAATCACTTGTAAAGTTTTTCTAACAATAATACCTATGTTAGATTGAATCGGTATAAAATTAAAGAATACGTGTTTTTAAATTTTTATTTGTTATATAAGTTATGATCACTTGTAAAGTTTTTTATGAAAGATAATATTTATGAACGAAAACATAAATTATACAAATGACGTATTGATAAAAAAAATTATTTTTATTTGTATTTTGAAGTATTTACATTTACACAAATCAATTTAAAATATTAAATTTATTTTTATTTATTTATAAAAAAATTAATAAAATTAGATTTATAAATTTTGAAATATATGGTAAAAATCAAAATTGTTTTCGTATATAGAAATATTTGGCTTGGTTAGATTTGAAATTGAAGAACTCTCATTATTATTAAAAATTTTGATGATCCAGATTACCCATATTTTTCTCAATATATTTAACTCTATATCTATACTTGAGATGACTAAGGAATTACGAGTCATGACCCTATACACATCCACTTTTTCGAAAGAATCTTAAGGGATTCATAGGGCCAACCCTTCGTAGGGTGAGGAATTCATAATCTAAGGTGTTTATAACTAATTTTGATTTAATTTTATCAGCTTTTAGGCCCTTCGTAGGGTAAGGAATTCATAATCTAAGGTGTTTATAACTAATTTTGAATTAATTTTATCAGCTTTTAGGATAACTAATTGGGCATTAACTTTATCAACCTTTAGGATAGTGATATTAGGATCATCATTACCTTCATAATTCCTTTGATCTTGCTTTTTGTTTTGCATTGATAATCATTGGGATTTGTTTTTTTCATTCATGACGGGTTTCCTAGTACAAAGTGCAATGTCAAAACATTCCCTTAAAGGAACAACATAAACTCAAATCCAATGTAGTTGGGTTCTCTTATTCGCTTTAGCTTCTCGTGCATACATAAAAAACTCTTATGAATAACTAATGGATGTTTCCAGCTATAAAACATTACCACCCAAATTAAGATTCATACCGTGCTTCTTGCACACGTTTCTCATAGAAAATTCAGTCACATTAGCCATTTAAGGAAATGACCAAAACTTTATGAACAAAATTTGAGGGAAACAAAAAGAACAACGGTGGAAAAATGATGCAAAGAACACTCATAAATGTAGCCACACCCAACATTGTAGAAAGTGATGAAGACTTAGTCTCAAACTCTTCAGTAGGCTTGTACCCATTATCCCTTTGCCAATTTCACTTCCAAGCTTTGAGAAGCAGAACTGCTGCAGCATTAGAGGATTCATGGACTTCAACTAAAAAAAATTTCTACTATTTTATATTTTTTTATTTCATTTTGTTATATTTTTTGTTATTTAAAATTTTCAACAATAAATCAATTTTTTAAGCAGGGACGAGTTGCTTCGCAGCTATTTCACTCGTTTATTTATATAGAGAGATAGTCTCATTATGTGTATTTTAAAAATCATAACTAAAACATCTTAGATAATAGGGATGTTTTCTTTTATTTATTTAAATATATTTTACGTTAATTATATTTTATATAAATAAAAATTTAAATACTAAATATATATACTTAATTAACATATATACCTAATTACACGACAAATTGTGTTTGATATTTAAAAACCAAAACGATAAATAAATTAATTAATCTAAACTTCAATATCTAAAAAAAACTTATTTATGTGCGCATGATACGTTTTAAATTCATATAGTCTTTTTCTTTTCTAATGAGAATACATTTTAATAAGATTTTTTTTTATTTGATCAAGTTATACTAGCTTAGTTGGTTATTGTTTATGATATTCAAGTATAATGATACAAAATAATTATGAATTTATTTTATAAATATTATTAATTGAATATATATAATTATTTAATTTTGATTTTAATGGTTAATATAAATAAAGCAGTTTACGAGGTGTAGAATAAACAATGGATATGTAGACTATTAAGGCACTCCTTGCTTAAATTCCATGAGTACAAGCTTTACGAAAAAAAAAAAGAATATAAATAAAGTGATTCAGTTTATGTAATTTTATTTGGATTTTTTATTTAGTGTTGTGTGTGTGTCTCTTTTCAATATTCTTGTCACCCCTGCTATCTTGTACAGTTGTGAAGTTTGGGGTTGCAGCATCTCTAGATATTCTTGAAAAAATATTGAGCAAATCTAGAAGCGTTTCATAACATATAACCTCAAACTTAAAAGCAATACACCCTACCCTATTCTC
The DNA here is from genome assembly GCA_027924585.1 of Larix kaempferi. Lineage (NCBI taxonomy): Eukaryota > Viridiplantae > Streptophyta > Pinopsida > Pinales > Pinaceae > Larix > Larix kaempferi. Next base: position 1,678,895 of record BSBM01000916.1, on the reverse strand, counting down.
TTTCTAGAAGTGGTTCTCCCCCATCGAGAGCATCGCTATGACTAGATACTTGATGTACAAGTACAAGATAAAAATATGGGAGACCAGATACTTCCTAAAATTGTTGTAAAATCCAAACAATACCATCTTCGGTTCAAAAGAGGTTGGTATAAAGATGCCATGGCATGGTTAAGCCATTGGGGGATTGACGAAAACACCACTTTGCAATACATTGATAACATTAAAAATAAATGATCACTTCTAAGTTTAAAGAGAAAATGTGGGACGAGAAAGAGTTAGAGGTTAAAAGAAAATTAAGATACTATAAGGAGGTCATTAACCCTAATCCGTAAGATCAAAATTATCTCTCTGTTTTAACTAATTCAAAGAAGAAAATTAATATAGCCAAGATAAGAATGAACTCTCATGAGCTTCATAGGGAAATAGGGCGCTGGACAAATCCTAAGACACCATGGGTGGAAAGGATTTGTTGTCACTGTCAGACTACAAAGCATTGAGGATGAAGGTCACTTTCTCTTAGACTTCCCTGCATACACTCACATTAGATCCACAAGTTCACAATATTTGCTAATATAAAAACCTCCCTAACCTTCTAACCTGTCAAAACTATGGTGACTTAGGAACACTTCTTTCTAAACTTTTTGAGCACAAAAATAAAATTTTACATCAATCCAAGTAATCTTCTTAAGGTCTGATAGACTAGAGTTGGTCTTAGTGGATGTTAAACATCATCATCATATAAAATATTTTGTTTACTTTTTATTTATATTTTTCTTTAAATGTATTTCTGAATTTTTTATTATATTAATTTCAATCTTTGTTTTTTGTAAGTAAGAAGGATTTTATATTATATATAAAAAGACATTTACATCTGATCAAAATTGGCCCCAAATTGGTTGGTCATCCTACACCAATCCCTTCTAAACCTCAAACTGCAACCCCCCGTAATGCAACCCAGAAACCATCTTGACACTTAATCCTTCTAAACCACAAGCTTCAACACACCCAAAAATATGCCCATACATGATTTAAGACTTCAAATAAATAGACAATTACTTGGCCAAAAATACATCACCCACAGACCCATCGGGCTGTTCTTCGCAAAATTCATCAACAATTGAACTGACATTGTGACCAAAAACATAGTAAGAGACAGCAAACATAATCTATAAACTTGATATCGGGAGCCAAGACATAGCACCCCTATGCATGCAACCCCTCAAATCCCAACAGAATGTAAGCAAGATCAGGAAAACGTCCTTGAAGACCGTTGGAAGAGTTTCCGACCATAGCCGAAGGCGCAACTTGATGACGGATCCCCAACGAGGTCATGATGGCTTCAATTTTGTGGTGCAATTCACTGGTCTCCGCATGATGATCCTTCCAGCGTTGAACATGTACTTCGTCTCCTTCCTCCTTCTTCATCCGCTCCCACATAACGTGCCCCATAAGGTTTTGCATAACCCAATACAGGGAAACCGTCCTTTCATACAGACTTAGATGAGCCGCATTGTTTCCTAGGCCCATCACCCAGTCCTTGATATTTAGTCTCTACGCTTGTAGAGTATCCTCATCTAGTTCGGCCCATAGTCGAGCTTCAATGGAGTTCAACTCATTCTGGACTGCAGTTGGAATTCCCAACTGGAACGCACATGCCTCCCATACAACTTTCTTCTATGCGTGGGTGAGCCTTCGTCTTTCGCCCTTGGGTGGCACCCTTGTGACCTGTCCTATTCGTCAGCATTTTTCCATACTCCCACCTTCCCTATCACTCTTACTTTCCATATCGTTCCACCCCATAATAACTCTCTTTTTCGAAAACAAGATAATTTCCACAAATTGCATGCAAGAATGGTTCTTGCTCAACCGATGTTTTCGTCCACCCGCCCATTGAATATATAGAAGGTTTCCATATTTATCCATGATCGCTCTAGTACAATGACTTAAGTCATGCTCGTGATCCGTAGTACCTTGCAGATCATCCACATGCAGAGTGCCATATCCCCCACCCACCAAACTCATTACCTAATCAATATGCCCTACTTGAAGAATGAATGCGCACAACCCATATTTATTGAATGTAGATGCCATCAAAACATCAGTTGTACCTTCCCACCTGGTGTCATCGCGAGGTGACGTCGTGTTCACTGCATCACATGTCCTGGGCCTGACCCACTTGTTGTCCTTTCTCACCATATGCATTATTGCAAGACAAGTCTTGGAAAGTTAAAACCTTGCATCTCTCCAGGTATGTCTCGTCACTTAATGCTTCCCACACACTTGCGGTAACAGATCGTCTATTTTGAGTCCCAATGTTGGCCAACAGATTTGCCACTTTATTACCATTTCATTTGACGTGACTGAAGGTGATGTCCAACATGGGTTTGAGGATGAAAACTAACCTTTCCAATTGACTTTCCAACCTCCAAGATGATGCCACCTTCGAGATTGGAGTCTCGTTGTAAATCCTCGTGGCCATTTCTAAGACCAACTTCGAGTCGCCTGGCGATTATGAGAGGGGTCTAGATGTGTTGCAGGGCCATTACCAAACCATGAATAAGCCCTTCGACCTATGTAGCATTATTCATTTTGATTCCAATGAAGCCTGATTTGAAGCCCAACATCTTGCCATTATGGTCTCTGATATTTCTCTGGAACCCGACCGACCCAGGATTATCTTTGGACACCTCGTCAAAGTTGAGTTTAAGGAAACCTGAGAAAGGGGCACTCCAATTGTTAGGAATGGTGGAAATCGGGGAGGTATGTCTAGGGTTACCAAAACATTATAGAGGTCCTAGTATCCCCTAGGCCTACAAAATTCCCTTATTCATCCCCAGTAGCTTCCAAATCCTCTCTTTCCCAAGATTGCATGCTGATAGTCTCCAACATTGGGATTTTGATAGAACCCCATACTATTTCTTTTGTGCCTAATTTTCCTTTGAACGCTCTAGAGTTGCGTTCACACCAAATTTCCTATACCAAGAAGCTAGGGAATATTTTCCACAGGCGGTTAAAAATGGGATTCTGGCATGGGTCTTTCGGAAAGAAACTAATTGTCAGGTTCGGTTGTCCTCTTTGCCTCCCAGTTCTTCTGAATGCTAAAGCTCCGCGGTCCCAGAGATTCGCAAAGAAAGGACAGAGATCAAGGAGATGGTTTAACAATTCTTCATTGTTGGCACATAAACAATACCGTTAAGGACCCTACATCCCTCTTCTCATGATATTTTCTCTAGTTAAAACTTGTCTTTTCATCATAAGCCATAAAAAGGTGGTAATTTTAGGCCAGAGATGGGCCTCCCAAAGGTTCTTCTAGACTTGCTCAGGAGGCCGGTTTGAAAACCTAGTCCATATATTGTAGACTTCTCTAATCGTGTAGGCTCCCTTGGGTTTAAATCCCTAGCGAGGTTTATCCGCCCCTTCATAGATTCTAATATTCCTAACTTATAGAGATTTCACCATTGGATGTGTTTCTTCCCTCGGCCCCTGTTGTTCCCACCAGTCTTGTTGAATCCATGTCCTAAATTCCAAATGGTCGTCAATGTTTACCCAGAAGTCTTTAACCCTTAGTTTATCTTGATGCATACAAGCTTGTCTAAGTTGAGGAACGTCCAAATATTGGGCAATAGGGGGTAATTGCTTCCATGAGTCTTCCCAAAATAAAGCGATCTCCTCATTCTAAACTTCCCAGAAGCTAATCGATTGAACCAGGTTTCTCCCGGCATTCATTGTTTTCCAGATGTGGGAACCTTGCTTCTCCTCTGAGAAGTGAATGAGGTTTCCCTTATCCCACTCGAAAGTGTATTTCATATGCCATAATTTAGCACATGGCTCGTAGTTATGTGTATGCCATCTCCACCATATTTTAGCCCCACTTACTATATTGACCTTTTCTGGGTTTTGCATCCCTATACCACCATGGTTCTTCGGCGTACAGATACTCTCCTAGCTAACTAAATCCCACTTTCTCTATTCATTGACACCACTCCAGATAAATTTCTACTGGATGTTCTTGATTTCCTTTAGAACCACCTTGGGGGAAGCCATTGCAAGGAAAAGATAAACTGGCATCACCTGAAGGACAGACTTCACTAGAACAATCCTGCTGGAGAAATTAAGGGGGCGATAGGTCCAATTTGCCAGTTTCTTCCTCACCTTATCCAATAGTTCAGACCAGGACCCTTTTCGGATTACAAAATCCACCAGAGGAGCCCCAAGATATTTGGAAGGAAGGGAGCTCTCAAGGAATCCAAGGATATGATAGATGTTGATCCTACTAGTCACCCTTGGAGTGTTTAAGAAAAATGCTTGAGAGTTTTGCTCATTAACCTCCATCCCCCGAAGCTTTTCCGAAATTGTGAAGACATCTTTTGATAGCTCAAGCTTGCTGAACATATGGATGGCCCATGCACATCGTATCATCGATGAAATGTTGGTGGGATTTTCTCTCCGCCAATGGGTGGACCACAAGCCCTCTTAACTCTTGATTCCCATGCATGGCCTTGATAGTTCATCCCATCCCTTCAACCATTAGGAAAAACAGAAATGGGGATAAAGGGTCCCCTTGCCTAATTCCTCTGGATGGCTTGACGAGACAAGACAGTGCCCCATTAACAAGGATGGAGAAGAAGGCCGTCGAAATAAGATTCATTATCCATCTGATCCACTCCTCCCTGGATCCAAAATCTCTTAACACCGCTTGGATGTACTTCCAGCTGAGATTGTCATAGGATTTCACTATGTCTAATTTCAACATCATCCCAGGATATTTTTGGTTTTGAGAGATTGAATAACATCGTGAACCAGGATAATGCCATCCATTATCTTACGACCTTCCACAAACCCGAACTGCTTAGGTGATATCAAGCCTGGAAGGATGGGTTTTAATCGGTTGGAAATCACCTTCGTCACAATTTTATAGATGAAATTGTGCAGGGCTATGGGCCCAAATATACCTGGGGTTTATACCCTTCGCTTTTTAGAATAAGCATGAGGAATGTGGCATTGAAAGTTGTCAAAATTCTCTGTGTACGCCTTGTATCTCCAATCATTTTCCATACTTCATTCTTGATGAGATCCTAGAAACGATGGAATAAGTTGACTGTAAATCCATCTAGTCCCGGAGCTTTCCCATCAGTCATCTGGTCAAATGCTTCCTCAACTTCCATCAGAGTCATTGGCTTCACTAAAAGGTCATTATGATCCCGAGAAACCAAAGTAGGGATGTGCTGTGTAATCCTCTCAATATCCCTACTTTGGTCTGGGTTAGGCTCATGCATGATTTCCTGATAAAAATGACAAATTTCCCCTTATATTTCCTCCCTTGCTTCCAACCTCTCTCCGTTCTCATTTTTTAGAATAAGAATTATGTTTTGAGAGCAGTGTTTGATGGCCGATCTGTGGAAGAATTTAGTGTTTCTTTCCCCTTCCTTTAGCCAATTGACTATGGATTTCTAATTCCACAAAGACTCCTCCTGCCTCTCCCTCTCATGCAACTGGGTTTCTGTACGAAATTCCTCGTTGCATAGATCAACCGAATATCCTTCCCTCATTCCTTGGATCTTTATTTCTTCTAGCCTTTTTTCCAAGGTTTTTTTGTCAGTGAAGATATTCCCAAATTCCTCCTTATTCCATTTCTTGATTTTCTCCTTTAAAGATTTGAGTTTTTGTTGGAACTTGAACATACTTTGTTCAAGTTCATTTCTTGATTTTCATCTTCCCAAGTCAGATTGATTTCCTTCGGTAGCTCCTTAGTTAGGTCCATATATACATTTATCCTAGAATAAGTCGTATATCTCTAGGCCTTTGCTTGCTCCAAGATATTGATGAAGGATCCTAAACTATTTCCAATATCCCCCAGAATTTCTCGATCCCAATATTTTCCACGGAGGGAGTAGAGACAAATCCAAACTGGGGCCACCCTCATGTCCTCCTTTTTTGGGAAAAACCACTCTTTCCATGATCGTCGAAGGAACAAACCGACTGAGTAAAAGAAATAGTGGCCCCCATCAAGAAAACGATTCCTGTCTTCCAGGTTTAATAAACTGATAGTGAAGAAACCCTTGGACCCCAGCTCAAGATCATAATGGCCTCTTGGCTTCCAGGTGGAATTGATCCACCAAATTAGGGATTTTTCTGATAGCAGCATTCCCACAAATTTCCCTATCAAAGCATGATCTTTCATGTATTGGATATGATCCATGAGTTTGTTCGATTTTATTTGCAGGGAATGTATTTGGGCTATCTTGGGCATGCATCAAACCGACCTCCTTTCCTCTGTTACTAAGTTTCATACTGGATCCATGATCTCCCGATCCTACTCCTCCCATGCCATCCAGTGAGATTAAGACGCTTCCAATATGAACCCCCTCAGTCCTTCCCCTAGGGGAGGCCTGATCTCCCCCCCCCCTCTTTCCTGCATCCATAGCTCGTCGTCAGATCGTCCATCTCTTAGAATCGCTGAATTCCACAGAGCCTCTTTCCCTCAACACATGAACTATTACTTTCGATCTTTAAAAATAATTATCAATATCTTATTTTTTAAAATCAAATTAAAAAAATATATTTAGAATTGAAATGAATTTATATTACTATAATAATATATTTTCAAGTAAATTTCTCATTACTAAAAGTACGAAAATAAATCAAATTCAATAAAATATAAATTTATTATAATATAAATTTAATTAAATATAAAAAATAGATTATAATAATTATGATGATGATGTTGATGGTGGTTAAAAGTAATGACCTAAGAAAACCATGCTATGGACTTAGTCTACAATTGTGGTGAGATACCTAACGATAATAGGTAGAATGGTATATATTTCATTTTGAGAAAAAAGTGGAAAAATGGTATATATTTTGTATTTAGGGAATGATAAAAAAATTAATTTTGTTAAGACCTCTGAAATGAAAATTTGTTTTAATGGGTTATTTTATTATTTATTCTAAGATGGAAATTTTGTTATGGATAAATATTTTTGAAATAATTAATAGAAATTTTGTTAAAAAATATAATTTTATTTGATTGATAAAAAAATTGATGATAAAATTATATTTCAAAAAAATGATTCATTTCAAAAAAAATTATTTAAATTTAAAAAAAATTAAATTAAATTTAATCTTACTAAAAAATCATTTAAAAATTAAATGTATCCATTTATTACTTATAAAAATTAAAACTAAATCAAAATTTTAAAACTCATCCATTTTAAAAATCATTATTAAAAATGTGACATTACGTAAATGAGCATGTGTTGTTAACAAGTTACAAATCCACCTACAATTTTAACATTTTGCTTATCTACATAGATTATTTAATTTATTATTCTTAGTTTTAGTCATTCTTTATAATTTAATTTCCCACCATCATTAGGCACCTTAGATGTGGACGAGAAGTTCACACTGTTACAACTCAACCCTGAATTTTTGGAGAATTCTATAGTTGATCGGATCATGGATACATAAGTGAAGGGAACTCACCAACAACACGTTCAACTCTATCGGGTCGTCAAAGTTGGGCAGTTTCTTCACCAAGGAGAGTGGCCCACTAAGAGTCAAATTTAGTAGATTTTTCCCCATTTGATGCAAGACATTAATGCAATAGAGACCATTTCTACCTAAGGGATGAGGAATATTCCAGATGTATATTAGTGGCCACCCACCTATTTCACTAGCTCAAAACAAATTTTCCAGTTTGGAAATTTTTATGGTTTTTCAGGTCCTAAACTTCTAGAGTCATTTTGAGTCCCTAAAGGATGTTTTTTGGCAACGCCATAGTCAAAATATAGTTGAAGGAAAAATGGATGGTGAAATGTGTACTTCTCATCTAGACCTTTCCAAAGATCTACTTAGCACCCTAAACGAAGATCGTATGCAAAAGTTATGTCTCCAGTAAGTTAATGTATCAACTAACCACCTTGGGGCCCACAAACCTTTTGATGGTTCATCTCCTAGGGTTAGGTTTTTGGATGTTTAGGGTTTTTTCCCTCATTCTTAAGATAAAAAGGTCCTTTGGCCTCCTTTTGTAAGTAGCTTGTCATGAATGAGCGTAGTCATCACATCTCTTCACAAAGATAAAGCTACCACCATTCTAGATTTTTTTATTTTACGGTCTATTCTATTTCATTCAGTTAATAGAATTTGAGTTTACTGTATCACTATGTTTCCTACAATATATCTATGTATGTGGTTCTATATATGCTCTTTTATTTCCTTCTCACATAAATATAGATCATGGAAGATGAAAGGGGAAATGAAAGTTATGTTTTCTAGGACTAAAGGAAATGATGATCAATGTGCCAATTCAATGAAAATTTGGTTAATTTCCACAGAGTTGTACTCAGATGAACCATTTGCTTGAGAAATTTTGAGGTGGTGAATCCTTGGGGAGACGCTATGAGAAACAGGTGGTGCATTGAGATTCTAATTATTTGGCATTGGATGCAAGTGTTTGGTAGAAGTGTTTCAGTGAAGTTTTATATTTGTAGTTCTTCCAATTTGCGGGTCATTTGCAAGTTTGATATTAAATTGTCCATTGACTTGCAAGGGTAGAAGTCATTTCGAAAATTTACTTGATAGCAGTAAAGTTGAATCTTTTTTTGTCCTCAATACTCTTTTCCCTAGCATGGATGGTTGTAATGTTGTTGGTATCACTGTAAATATGATCATCAAGACCAACATTTTCAGGTTTATAAGGTTTTAAGGGAGTGTGGAGGATATGTGTGGCGGGAAACAATATCATCATCAGAGGGATTTGAAGTCAGCAGTCAGTCTCATAGACTATATTGGAATGCATAGCAATGCTGAGGTAATCACTCTAATTAAATGCAAAATTTGTCTTCTGGTAAGGAATAAGCACAAAAATTCTCAACCAGGACATGTCAATTGCATTGAATTTGTTGTTGCTTTTCAAAACTATAACAATTCACATTCTATCATTTTGCCTAGTTTTGGGAACGATTGATTTTCATGCTATTTGAAAAACTCTCTATTTAGTTGGTCATATTGATCTTGTAATAAATGAGGGAATTAATTTAATATCTTAGGATTACACCTTGATTTTGGAGGTTAACCTAGGTAAGCAGTGGTATCAGCTTCAGGTGGATGTGAGGATTAAGTTAGACTTTATTGTTGTTCATACTCTTGGTTGTTATAAGTTTATTAGTTGTGTGGATTTGGGACTAAGTTGTTGTAATATGGAAAATCCAAATGAGCAAAGGAATATTGGGATTCAAGACATGATTGTAACTTCATATTTTGGAGAAGATCCAACAGTGAAAAACAATGAATCCTACGTTGGTTCTATAGAGGAAAATCAAAAGCAAACAAATCTAGCCATTGAGGTAGACCACCCTTTGAAAAAGAGCTTCATGAAATTCAAGAGGAAGGTATGGATGAAGGCTTGTAAAAGCCAAACTCTCCTTTTTTGAATTTTTTGTTATGTTATGTAAATGCATCTTTCTTTTAGGAAAATTTTGTAGACTATATTCTAGTCATTTAAATTGACAAGATAGAATCAGGATAGCAACAGATAGATGGCATGAAATGTCTCTTTTAAATATTGTCAATCTATGTACAACTATTACTACTAGCAGCAATGCACGATTAGGCCATATCCTTTTTTTCACGATGCATGGTTACGTTGTATCCTTTTTTGTTGATATCAATACAAAGTAACAGTTTTTGTTAAAGAAAAAACAATACAAGTGAGAGACATGTCATAGTTATATAAAAATAAAATTATAAAAATATATTTAATTTTAGTTAAAATTATTATTTAAAAAAATAATTAAATTTCACCATTGACAAGTGAGTTATATAATAAACTTTGTCAACTTTCATTGGAAGGAAAAAAAGAAGTTTCGACATTTTCTTTAGCATTATTTTAAAACACATAGGGGTAGAACAACGTGGGAGAAAATGGTATAGTTCGCTTAATGGGTATGCTTGTTGCACTTACTAACCATAGTATTTATGATCTCCTTGGGGTCCATGAATATTTTTGCTTCGTTGCAAATGTGATTAATTGTAATTAGAAGCAGTACGTGTTGGCGATCTCCAATAGCAGGCTATACAACTTCTCTAGTGCAGAGAAGAATGGACTACGGTTAGGGTCCAAACTGTAGACCTTCTTTGGTGGCGAATTGGCTATCAGCTATTCTTGCTTGGTAAGAAAGAATGTGTTATCATTTTTAGTTTTGACATAAAATATTGGAATAAACCCATACCACTCTTTTGTGGTACCAAGACTTAGGTTTGTTAATGCCATGATTGGAATTGGTCAGAGTAACAGAGAAGCCAAATTGGAATCTTATCAACATTAAATCAAAAATAATATTGAGTAATGCTCCATCTAACTTGAATAAATCCACAAATAACAAAATGATTAAAAATAAACTTTGATTAATTATCCATCACAATTTGGTTATTGGCTATGGAGAAAAACAACATTAAATCTTTACGTAGTGTAAAAAACTGCATGGAAAATGAGCAATAGATCCCAATGGAGATGAGAGGATTTGTGATAAGATAGGTGAAATTACTTTTAACCATAGAAAAAAGGACTCTTACAATTTCCATAAAAGTATATTCATCCCATGCTTCCATAACTATATGAGAAGATGTTTTCCACTTTAATAAGCCAAAGGGAAGTAATTGGCTCATTTAAGGCACTGCATGGAAAAAAATGGATGATTTCTAAGGCTGGCACTTGGAAAAAGAGGATTTAATCTCCCATAAGCCCCCTTTCCTCTTTCCTTCTAGTGGAATTATAGCCCTTATAATTCTCTTTACACAATTATCTTGGACCATTTTATTATTTTCCAACATAATATTTACATAGCTTTTGAGTCATCATGAAAATTCAACCAAATGGCCCATATAGAAACATTTAGATTATACATTGTTAGAATAATAGGATCGTAGAGCAATAACAATAAACAAAATGCAAATATACATCATATAAACACATTACAAAAGAGACACCAATATAACGTGGTTCACTCAAGATGGGATACGTCCACACAGAAATTGCCAGTCCTTATTATTATACCATCCAACAAATGAAAGGATACAACCTACAGCACATACACTGCAACTTCCTCTTCACTCTCTCACAGTCTCTCTTACACAATCATAGAGTTATTTACAATACTACAATACATAGTCATATTATAATTTCTTCCTTATAAAGGGGAATTACCATGGGAAAATACTATGGGATACCCAAAACCATGGGCCCGCAAACTATTGGCCAATAAACAACCCAAAAAATTCTTTCGGGGGCTTCTCCCCCAGACCTCCCCAACTGGGGGTATGGTCCCCCTCGGACCCCCATGGGGGGGTGATGCGCCCCCACACCCCTCACTGAGATGAGTGCACAGTCCACCTACATAGCATATAAAACCGGGGTACAAACGCAATTGAAAAAAAACATCTCTAAATCAGGAAGATCAGGCTCCATAACCAACAATCTCCCACTTGGAGACTAATCACAACAACTCCACCACTACTGCACTTGTTGGACTATGCTTTGAAACTTGGACCTAGAAAATTTATCATCTTCACCTTCATTCTTGAAGGCTAACTGAAACTGAGAAGGAACTCAGTTTCTCTCTAGTTACTACCTTTGTCAACATGTCTGCAGGATTATAGCTGGTGTGTATCTTTTCCAGCTTCAACAGTTCATCTTCCAGAACAGAGCATATGAAATGGTATTTGAGCTGTATATGTTTAGTATTGGAATGGAAAGATGAGTTTTTCACAAGATGAATGGCACTTTGGCTGTCACTATACAACCTGATATTCTCTTGCTTCTTACCCAATTCCTCCATGAACCTCTGTAACCAAATCATCTCTTTACTAGCCTCTGTAGCAACAACATACTTTGCTTCCATTGTTGAAAGTGCAACAACCTTTTGTATTTTTGAAATCTTGTTGATGTATTTGTAACTTCAGAAGATATTCACTTGTATATTGTATGTATTACATTTGCACTTTATTGTATCCCCAACGGAGATGTATTATTCCTCCAATTGGAAGTGTTGTCATTTGTATTTGCAAGTGTCGCAGGTTATATTGTAAGTGTCGTAACTTATACTTGATGGGTTATTAGAACACCTTGGTGGGGTCGGGCCTGTATGAGTCATGCGGGTTAAAGGGTTATTAGACCACCTTAGTGGGGTCGGCCCAGTTAGCATTATGTTAAGTGGTTAAGTTGGGGCCGACCAAGTTGAATAAAGGTTAAGTGAAAGTAAAAGTATAAATAAAGAATGTGACTCTCTCATTTGACACATTCACTCATTCACTCACTTCGCATTAGTGAGAGAGAGGAGGAGTGCAAAAAAGTGGAGGAGGATCGCATGCTGTAGAAATTTATCTTTTGGGGATTCATCTTGGTGATCTTTGTATTGGTGCTTATTCTATCTCTGAGGAAGTTGCGGGGTTTTTCACCTTCTTAGTTTTCCCTGGTGAAATGCTTTGTGTGTCTTGTCTCTTGTCTCTTATGTTTGATATGCTGTACATATTGTTCTCTCAGTTAAGATCCTAGATCATATTGAATTAAATGATGAAAAACTAACATGGTATCAGAGCTATCCTGAAGGAAGGCACGGTATGGCATTTATGACACTTGTTGCACTTGCGACAATTTGGAAGCTAGGGCTTGGTATAGTAAAAACCAGTCATCGTGGAACTTTCGCTATAACTCAGTTTTGGCAAAGGTTCAGGATCTGAAACTTCTATAGGTCGAATATGAAATTTCCATGTACCTTGTGTCCAAAGAAAAGCCTCATATTCATTGTACTTTGTGAGATATGATCCGTACAAGTTAGGGTTTCTTCCTCTTCCAGAATCCAGTCCTAAACAAGTGACCTAGGAAAAAAGGTCATATCTTGGGATAGGAAGCTCCAAATGGAATTCCAGAAAAAGTGGTAGTTAGAGAACGGACTGTAGTTTCACAAGTCCGGGTTTCAGAGGCCGAAGTTGAAATAGTGACACGTGGAATGCTGTACAAGTTAGTTGTATTGTTTCATCCCATAAACAGGTCACGTTGCGACACTTGGCATATCTCTCTCTTAGAGAATCCATTAAAGCTCATATTTGTGGGTTGGAAAGATGACAGGTTGACAAAGTTGTCACGTTGCGACACTTTGCATATCTCTCTCTCTTAGAGAATCCATTAAAGCTCATATTTGTGGGTTGGAAAGATGACAGGTTAGTCTATCACAGGCCAAAATTTCAGACCTTGACGATGCAAAATTTCAGATATACATCAGAAACAATATGGCATATATTTCTGTCAAAACAGAATTGGATTCTGAGCACTCTCATTTTTCGTTTGTCACTACTGCGGGAAATTAGGGTTTTTGAGAAAGTTGGAATTTCTTGAATCTGAGACCACGACTATATGCTCCTCAGAAAAATTGAAATTTAGAGACCAAGATCGAATTTTTTGGTTGGGTAGAACCTCGAGCTCTATGAAACCCTAGTTCAGGATTTTAACGAGAAAGCCAGAAAACCAGAATTTAATAGAAGCTGCAGATCTAAAACTTTCAAAGTCAATTTTGAGGGGTCAAATTTTGGAGATTTCAAAATTGAAGTATGCCAGCTTGATCAGCTCAGCAAGGCGCATCTTTTCATCCAATCAGAAGGCTGAAATTCTAATTTTGGATTTTTAGGGTTTCTCTATCAAACCCTAGCCAACTCCAAATCCAACTTCATCAAATCAAAGTGGATTGGGTTAATCCTAGAAGAGAATGATTTGGACACCTACATAAGTGAAGAGATTCCAGTTCCAGAGGGAGTTGAGGCTAAGGCCTTACATAAGAAGACTACAAGCAATCCCGACAGGTATGACTTGAGGAGATACAGGTATGCTTTGAAATATGTTCATGATTAAGTTTATGATATGTTTGTATTCATATTATTGAGGTTAGTACAATCTTGATTATTTTTTACTTGTCTTATCACCCTAGTTAAAGTATGAATGTAGGTGAATGATAGAAGACATTCATTGATTAGGGTTTTGACACTTATGATTGTACTAATGCACTGCGGTGTTGTATGAGGATGATGTTGTCCACTAACATGAAAGGTACATCAAGAAAGACAAATTAAGTTCTAGATCAAGAACATATGACCATGGTGACATGAAGACGAAGTCTCATCCATAACCATTGATCACTTAGAAGCTCTACTTATGAGGTATGTATAATTTGGTTCTACAATGCTTAACTTATGAGATATGCAGGTTACTAGCACAAGGTCTCTAAAGCATTGAAAAGAACAAAGAAGACATTGTTTGGGTATGTTAGACATAACTCGCAAACATGATAATCCAGTTATGTTTTCCTATATCAAGTTAGAATCCTACCTTGTGTTAGGGTCTCATATAAGTATGCTTTCGTATGACTGATAATGATTATTCATGAAGTTATAGGTTTGAGTAATCATGGGTTTATGCATATTATGCTTCTTACTTTGATTAATGATATGACAAACCAGAAGAGTCCTATTGTCAAATAAGAATATACATGAGTAAAAGAAGTCCTCCCTGAAACATTGAATACTAATGCTTGTGATAAATTACATGTGTATGAAATGATCATGACCATACATGTTTAAGATTATTTAGAATCATAATGTTTTGATAGTATTGAGATTATACTAATGAATGTATGATTATTTATGAGATATTGAGGATGACACAATGATTACACTAGTGCACACTTAAGCATGCATAATTGGTCCAGGATGGATATAAGTTCAAAGACAGATAATCAAGGAAGCAAAGATCAAGAGGGAGCACACTTCAGTAATTCTTGTAAGGAAGCAAAGATTGAGAGGGAGTCCACCCAACAACCAAACAAAGATAAGTATTTGAATTGTCATTTATTATATATTTGATTACTTAAATGATGTTGTTCAGTCATGTACATACTTATGTTCCTAGAATTAGGATGTATATTATGCATTTTAGAAAAGTTGCATTAATGAACAAGATACTACTAATATGCAAGTAATGGGTAAGTGGCCTATGGTACTATACAACATTCTATTGCTACTTATCTAGAATGAAACCTCTTTTCTGACATGTTGGGAGTTGTGCACACTCTTAACAATGTTCTGGTAGATATGGAAGGCATCTAGAAAGTTACGGGATATGGATAAATGTTGTATTGAAGCATTGGATAAGATAATTGCATGACTGTATGACATATATCTTTATGTGTAAGAATTTGTTCTGAAATCTATGATATGTTTCTAATCATGCAATTGAACTTATCTTGTAGGAAAGACCATGCACCATCACCTACAAAAGATACTTGACTCAACAACGACATTTGTTCCAACAATGAAGTTCAAGAAAACTACCTATTGAAGATATTGAAGAATCTAAAGTTCCCTGGATCTGGGATGCAGTAATCGAAGGATTCCATGATCGAGGAGTACCAGTCGATCACGAAGAATGATGTTTGGGATGTGGTCCCAAGACCAGAAGGGAAGTCTATTGTGACTTCCAAGTAGATATACAATATCAAGCATGTTGCAGATGGAAGCATAGAGAAATACAAGGCAAGGTTTGTGGCTCGTGGCTTCTCCTAGAAAGAAGGGATAGATTATGAAGAGACTTTTGCACTTGTATCCAGATACACTTCCATCAGAACAGTAGTTGCTCTAGATACCGTAATGAAGTGGAAGATAGACCAAGTGGATGTCAAGATAGCTTTCTTGAATGGTGTAGTTGAAGAGGAAGTGTATGTGGAACAACCACATGGTTTTGAGACACATGACAGGGAGTCATATGTGTGCAGATTGAAGAAATCCTTGTATGGCTTAAAACAAGCACCTAGGACATGGTATGGAAGGATAGATAGCTTCCTGTCCAGTTTGGTATTTACCAAGAGTAAAGCAGATTCCAACCTTCACTACCAGGTTGAGGAGGGAAATCCAGTGATACTTCTATTATATGTGGATGACCTGTTTGTGACAGGTGAGGATAGATTGATTGTCGACATGAAGAGGAAGCTTGATGCCGAGTTCGAGATGAAGGACTTGGGCATGATGCATTACTTTCTATATATGCAGGTGTGGCAGAGTGCAGATGGAATCTTCCTTGGACAAGGGAAGTAAGTAGTAGAGATCCTAAAGCGGTTCGGGATGATGAACTGCAAGACCATGGCCACACCTATGGCATCAAACCTGTAGCTATTGTGTGATGCTTCATCAGAGTCGGTTGATGCCATGATGTATGGTCAGATGATTGGGTCCCTGATGTACCTGATGAACATGAGACCAGATATTTGCTTTGTGGTGAACACATTGAGTTAGTTCCTGACTGATCCTAGACATGTTCACCTGATTGCTGTAAAGCATATTATGAGGTACCTAAAGGGTACGGTTGACTATGGGCTCAATTATGATGCAAATCAAAAGTCTAACCTGGAGGGTTATGTTGATTCAGATTTGGCAAGAAGTGCTACAGATAGGAAGAGCACTTCAGGATGCTGCTTCAGTATGGGATCAGGTGTGATCTCTTGGTTTAGTAGGAAGCAGTCCTGCGTAGCACTGAATATAGCCAAAGCAGAGTATGTCGCAGCTTGTTCATCCAGTTATGAGGTAGTATGGCTAAGGAAGCTACTATCTAATTTATTTGATCTCCAGTTGGATGCTACTTGTATCTATTGTAACAACCAGAGTTGTGTGAAGTTGTTAGATAACCTCGTGATCCATGACAAGTTGAAGCACATCGAGATCAAATATCACTATATCAGGGATATGGTGCAGAGAGGAGCAGTGAAGCTCCATTATGTTGCGACAGATGAGCAGATTATAGATGTGTTGACCAAACCACTAGCCAGAGTGAAGTTCGAGTACTTCAGAGAGAGGTTTGGTGTACTTCAAATCAAGGTTCCTTCCAAGGGGAAGTGATGAGTTCAAAAGACATAGATACACATGGGATTTTCCGACATGGTTGTAGGTGTGTACTCCCATGGTCGTGATGTAATTGTCGATCTTTTCTGACATGATTGTAGATGTGTTCTCCCATGGTCATGATGTAATTGCTGATCCATTTTTCGCATGGTGGTAGATGTGTTCTCCCATGGTGAAAAAGTAAGGGCTGGAGCCTTCCCCGAATGGTGGTAGATATGTTCTCCCATGTCGGTGGTGTAAGTGTTGTATGATGTGCATTTGGGCTGTGCTCCATGGGAGATGAGATGATGATCATGTGATGATGATATACATCAGGATGATGCTGTCATGATGATCAGGATGATCATGTTATGATATGTATTAGGTTGATGCTATGATGATCAGGACGATCATGTGTGGTGAGCATCAGGACGATGCTCCAGATGATATACATCAGGATGATATACTGCATGATGATGATCAGTATGATCATGAGTATCAGGATAATACTCCGTGGCTGTGGACAGATTGTTCAGGTAGCATAGAAAAGATCCTGGGAGATCCGATAGTTTGAGCTCAGATACTCTTTCGAGGTTTTTCTACAGGTTGGCCATGGACATATTGTGTAGGTAACATAGAAAATATCCTGGGAGATCCAATAGTTTGAGCTTGGATACTCTTTCGAGGTTTTGCTACAGGTTATCCGTGGATAGATTGTGCATGTAGCATAGAAAAGATCATGGGAGATCCGATAGTTTGAGCTCGAATACTCTTTCAAGGTTTTGCTACAAGTTGTCCATGGACAGATTGTGCTGACAGAATAGAAAAGATGTCGGGAGATCCGATAGTTTGAGCTCAGATACTGTTTCAAGGTTTTGCTACAGGTAGCATAGAAAAGATCGTGGGAGATCCGATAGTTTGAGCTCGAATACTCTTTCAAGGTTTTGCTACAGGAGGCATGTAATCAGCCTTGGAGATTTGATAGGTTGAGTTGTGTGCTCGTAAAAGTCTTGGGATGCTTTTTAGAGATCTTGCAGGTTCCAAGACACTCTTTTAAGCTTTTTCCTCACCACATGTAAAAGATCCTGGGAGATCCGATAGTTTGAGCTCGGATGCTCTTTCGAGGTTTTGTGGTGGTCACATGTAAAAGATCCTGGGAGATCTGATGGGTTGAGCTCTGTTCTCGTAAAAGTGATGGGTTGAGCTGTGTTCTCGTAAAAGTCTTGGGATGCTCTTTCGAGGTTTTGTTGATGCACATTCCATAGGATGGCCAGAGATGTTGAAGACCAACAGTAGGTTAGGACTACAACCAACATGAAAAAAGGTTGTCTCTGTAGAACTTCCTATGATGAGAAGAATTGAGAGATAGCACCAATGATCGAGATGACGAGTACAACAGCAGTGACGATGATACTCCAGTGATCCAATCACGATGATCTAGCTCCAATATTGAAGACTTGTGCCTATATGTATTGATGACTTGTGTCAAGAGAATACCTTCCTAGTTAAGAGGGAGTGTTGATGTATTTGTAACTTTAGAAGATATTCACTTGTATATTGTATGTATTACATTTGTACTTTATTGTATCCTCAACGGAGATGTATTATTCCTCCGATTGGAAGTGTCACCATTTGTATTTGCAAGTGTCGCAAGTTATATTGTAAGTGTCGTAACTTATACTTGATGGGTTATTAGACCACCTTGTTGGGTTCGGCCTTGTATGAGTCATGTGGGTTAAAGGGTTATTAGACCACCCTAGTGGGGTCATCCCAGTTAGCATTATGTTAAGTGGTTAAGTTGGGGCCGACTTAGTTGAATAAAGGTTAAGTGAAAGTAAAAGTATAAATAGAGAGTGTGACTCTCTCATTTGACACATTCATTCATTCACTCACTTCGCATTAGTGAGAGAGAGGAGGAGTACGCACAAGTGGAGGAGGGGTAGCTGCTACAGACATTTATCTTTTGGGAATTCATCTTGGTGATCTTTGTATTGGTTCTTATTCTATCTTTGAGGAAGTTGCAGGGTTTTTCACCTTCTTGGTTTTCCCCAGTGAAATGCTTTGTGTCTCTTGTCTCTTGTCTCTTATGTTTGATATGATGTGCATGTTGTTCGCTCAGTTAAGATCCTAGATCATATTGACTTAAATGATAAAAAACTAACAAATCCAAATTACTATTGTTCCACCTACAGTAAAGGCATACCCTGTGGTTCTCCTCCTTCTATCTTTATCACCTTCCATATCTACATCAACATATCCCTGTAGAACAGTGTTTGAACCTCCAAAACATAATGCATGAGTGGTAGTACCTCTCAAATAAATAAGAACCCACTGTACTACCTTCCAATGTTCTTTACCTGGATTGTTCATATACCTGCTCACAACTCCCACTGCATGTGCAATATCTGGTTTTGTGCACACCATGGCATACATAAAGCTGCCAACTGTTGATGAATAGGGAACCCTAGACATGTAGTCTATCTCTTCCTATGTCTTTTGACACATCTCCTTAGTTTGAAATAGCTGGCCAAAGATGTACTAACTGGTTTTGCATTCTGCATTCTAAACCTCTCCAACACCTTTTCTATGTATTCACCAAGAGACAATGTCAATTTGTGATTTTTCCTATCTCTTCTTATTCTCATACCAAGGATTTGCTTTGCAGCACCCAAATCCTTCATCGCAAATGAATTAGATAGATTATTTTTTAGCACATTTATATCATGCATGTTAGACCCTGCAACAAACATGTCATCCACATACAATAACAAGATAATATATCTTCCATTATCTAGCCTTCTGAAATAAACATAGTGATCATAATGACATCTACTATAACCCTATTTTGTCATCAACCTATCAAATTTGAAATACCCTTTCCTTGGAGCTTGCTTCAATCCATACAAGCTCTTCTTTAACTTGCATACTAAATTATCATTCCCTTTGACCTCATACCCACGTGGATGATGCATATAAATTTCTTACTCCAAATCCCCATGAAGAAAGGTTGGTTTTACATCTAACTGTTCAAGATGCAAATATTCTACTGTCACTAGACTTAAAATAGTCCTAATTGAAGTCATTTTAACAAAAAGAGAAAATATTTCATCAAAATCTATACATTTCTTTTGTGCAAACCCCTTTACAACAAGTTTGGCCTTGCACCGCTTCTTTCCTCCATTTTCTTCCTTCAACTTGTAAACCCATTTATTCTGCAATGCTCTTTTACCTGCAGGCAACTGAACGAAATCCCAAGTATGGTTTCTTATCAATGAGTCCATCTCCTCACTCATGCCTTGCTCCCACTTCTTTCTAGTTTCCACCTTCATTGCTTCTTCATAACATTCTGGTTGACTAGAGTCATTCATCAATAAATAATACATTGAAGGAGATTATCATTCAGGGGGTCTACTTGACCTGGTAGATATTCTAACACTTGTAGGAGTTTGAGGTACTTGTTGTTGTTCTTGATTTTCCGGAATCTTTGGAACTTTATTTTCTTTGATTTCATCAAGCACCGTGTACTCTATTTTTTCATTTTCCCGTTTCTTTCAATGAAATTGATATTTATACATGACCTTTTCATTGAATAACACATCTATACTCCTAATGATTTTGTTATTTTCATAATACCATAAGTGATAACCAAAATCATCAACCCCATATCCAATAAAAGTAAATTTATTTGATTTAACCTCAAGCTTTGTTCTATTTTCTTTATCAATATGGACACATGCTTCACAACCAAAGGTTCTAAGAAATGAGTAGTTTACCTTTTTTCCTGTCCATGCCTCCTCTGGAATACCACTATCCAAAGCGCTTGAAGGCCCTTTGTTTATCAAGTAAACAACAGTATCTACAACATCTTCCCAAAACTTTAAGGGCAACCCTGCATTCATCTCATACAACTTGCACACTCCATGATTGTTCTGTTCATCCTTTCTGACACACCATTTTCTTGTGGTGTTCATGGGACTATGATGCAGGAGCATCGGGGCCTAGGCATATCAGTCAAAGTTGATCGACCGAAGGGAGCCGACAAGCGGGAGTGCCAATGACCACTGGTGCATGGAGCAGGTTGACTTGTCGAAGTCAACAAGTCGGGCAGAAATAGTTGGGTGCGGCCGAATAAAGGAACAACAGATGTCGCGAGAGGTTGAGGATCGATAGGAAACGGTCAAAAGACGACGAGCAGCGTAAGATGTCGAGTAGTTGACAAGTGGTCAAACTACGACACGTAATGTTTTGGCAAAGCCAAGTGTGATTGAGGAAGGAGAGAACCGACAGGAAGGTCGAGATGTGACCAACCGCTGTAGCAGGGTCCGAAGGACAGAAAGTCAAGGGACTGTACCTAGTAGCCATTCGGGGTTGTTGAGGAAGTTATTACAATTATTGCGAGTTGGTGAAGGACATGACAGGGGACGTCATGGATAGAAGCTGTATAGCACGGCTAGAAGCTGACAGTGCAGGTTCACAAGATTTGGCAGGATCAGTGAACGACGAGAAATGCGTGTCTCGGGATTGCAATAGTCTTGGGAACAAAAACCGCAAAGTAGAAGAGGAAGAGAAGGCCTTCATTCTAAGGAGACAGGGAGAGAAAAAAAAAGAAGGAGGCACAAAGAGCCAAGAGAGTTGTGAAGAGTCACACCAGCTGAAGAGTAGAAGGTTGAGATCGAACCATGGCTCAGAGTTCCGTGACGAACCAGGAGAGGGTGAGGTTGACACACAAGGAGAACACACCATAGTTACTTCTAAGTTGTAATGGCTAATGCCAATTGTAGTTAGTTATTTGCTTACAGTTATTTGCATTGTAACCGATTTCAGAGAAGTAATATAAGCCACTCCTGGCATCTTGTTCTACACCTTGTTTGTGTAATCATTGTGGTTTGTGTCATGTGTATTGTTAAGCAAGAAAGTATCCCATAGGGTGACTTGCGTCAGTTGGTATCAGAGCCCAGAAGCGAGTCCGGTTGGAGAAGAAAAATATACCAACCTGACTTGCGTCAGTTGGTATCAGAGCCCAGAAGTGAGTCCGGTTGGAGAAGACAACTATACCAACCTGACTTGCGTCAGTTGGTATCAGAGCCCAGAAGCGAGTCTTGTTGGAGAAGACAACTATACCAACCTGACTTGCGTCAGTTGGTATCAAGACCCGAAAGTGTGAGAGTTTCAGTGGAGGTTGAAAATGGATCATAGAGGCATTAATGTCCGAGGACGAAGAGCGCGTGGTGTAGCAGCCGTCACAGTGGATCATGAGATGTTCGACGAATGCATCAGAATGATGTGGACTTTAACAAATGAAGTTGCAGTGACAAAAGAAAAACAGAGGTGTGGTTGCACTCTTGAAGAGCTGGACCACAGTGATGATGAAGTCGAGGAAGTGGAAGATCGGGAAGCCACAGTAGAAGAACCAGAGGAAAAACTCATCAAGATTTTGACAGAGATGAGAGGTCAGGCGAAAATAGACGTGCGAACGTACACTGGAAGCCTAGACCCAGAAGACTTGATCGACTGGTTTAGAGAGATGGAGAAATACTTCGACGTAGAGCAGATCGAGGATCCTAAACAGGTTAAGACCACATGTCTAAGGTTGAAGGGTCATGCCTCATTGTGGTGGGACAATGTACAAGCTGATAGACTCAAGAAAGGTAAGGAGAAAATAAAATCTTGGGATAGAATGGTTTCCAAGTTGAAGGGGAAGTTCTTGCCAAACGACTATGTGGTTTCCTTGTTCCGAAAGCTACAAAAATTTCAACAAAGAGATATAACCGTGAAAGAGTACACGGAGGAGTTCTACCGATTGTCGATTCAGTCAGGACAAACTGATGAAGGAGAAGAAGCTGTTCCTAGCTATGTAAACGGCTTGAAATACATTATTCAGGATGAACTCAGCATGTCGAGATTCAGAGCAGTCGGAGAAGCCTATCAGTTAGCTCTGAAGGAAGAAGAAAAATTGTCGAGGAAGTCCACAGCGACCAGAGGCAGGATGACTGGTCGGGGTGGAAAGACTGTCTCCATGAACAGTCAAGGTAGCGGCTACAGGAAGGAAGGTGTCGAAGATAGTCGACACACAGAAGGGACATCGATGAAAGAAAGAGCGCAAGAGAACCGACGCGATAGTCATGAGAACCGCGGTCGAGGCGCGTATAGTCGAAGTGGTCCATCCGATAAGAAGGGAGCTAACAGACCAGCCATAATCTGTTACAAATTCCAAGGAACGGGACACAAGGCATATGAGTGCCCAAAAAACATACATACTGTAGAAGAGTCAAAACCCAGACGTCGAAAGGAGGAGCAAGTCGACGAGAGGGAAGAATCGACATCAGATAGAAGTGGAGGTGAGAAAAGGAAGAACCAGAATCTGACGGTTCAGAGAGCCTTGATCTAGGAAGATCAACGTGATCCGATAGAGCCAGCACAACGGAAGGCGATATTTCGAACGAAGGTGCGGATCAGAGAATGGCGTTGCAAGACCATAGTTGATGGTGGAAGTACAGAGAATCTTGTGTCGACAGAAGTCATCGACAAGATCGGTTTGAAATGTCGAGAACATCCACACCCTTACAAGATCTCATGGTTACAGAAAGGAAACCATGTTAAGGTGACCAAACAATGCTTGATCAACTTCAATGTTGAAGGATTGGAGGACAGCGTACTATGTGATGTAGTTCCCATGGGTGCTTGCCATCTGTTGTTAGGAAGACCATGGAAATATGATCGTAAGATGATCTATGAAGGTCGAGCTAGCACAGTCACAATTTATAAAAATGGTGTGAAAAGGACTCTTAAGCCGAGGCGAGGAGAGCAAGCCGACGATAGGGACTGCGAGATCAATCTTTGGGAAAAGTGAGTGTTGATGAGCACCGCCAAGGAATTCCTTGCAGAGGAAGAGAAACAGTCGAGATGTTTTGCAATCATTCCAAAAGGACCATATGTCGAAGGAACGACCAACGAGGAGAACATTCTGGTCGAATTCAAGGAGTTACTCGATAAGTTTTGGGACATAATGGCTGATGAGAATTTGACGGGATTGTCGCCAACAAGGAGCATATCCAATAATATTGACTTGATTCCAGGGTCGAGTCTGCCAAACAAAGCACCATATAGGATGAGTCTAGTAGAGGGACAGGAGCTCAACCGACAGGTCCAAGAGTTGTTGGACAAGGGATTGATCCCAGAAAGTTTGAGCTCATGTGCAGTACCAACAGTATTGACACCAAAGAAAGGTGGGGAATGGAGAATCTGTACCGATTCCAGAGCAATCAACAGGATCACGATCAAGTATCGATTTCCATTGCCAAGTATGGATGACTTGATGGATTGTCTGAGTGGAGCGACATACTTCACGAAATTTGACCTGAAGAGTGGGTATCATCAGATTAGGGTCAGAGAAGGAGATGAATGGAAAACAACATTCAAAACAAGAGAAGTTATATATGAGTGGTTAGTCATGCCGTTTGGATTGACTAATGCACCCAGTACATTCATGAGACTGATGAATGAAGTGCTGAAACCTTTCTTAGGAAAGTTTGTCGCAGTCTATTTAGACGACATTCTGATTTTCAGTCGAACCAAGACAGAGCACTTGGAACACGTTCGACAAGTACCCCAGAAATTGCAGGGAGAGAAGCTGATGGTCAACCTGCAAAAGTGTTTCTTCATGAAGAAGGAATTGGTGTACTTGGGGTTTGTAATTTCAGGTAAAGGGTTGGATATGGACCCCGAGAAGGTGAAGGCAATAGTAGATTGGCCGGAACCGACAAGTGCGACTATAGTGAGAAGTTTCCATGGACTTGCTAGTTTCTACCGGAAGTTCATTCAGGGATTTAGTCGGATTTGTGCACCATTGACAGAATGCATGCGGAAGGGCGAGTTCAAGTGGATGGATGAGTCCTAGGAAGCTTTCGACAAACTGAAGGAAAAGGTCACTGAGAGCCCAGTGTTGGCGCTCCCAGACTTTGACAAAGTTTTCAAGGTCGATTGTGATGCGAGTGGAACATCAATTGGAGCAGTGTTGAGCCAGGAAGGCCGACCAAATGCATTCTTGAGTGAAAAACTGAATGGAACGAAGCGGGAATATTCAGTCTATGACCAAGAATTTTATGCTATCGTACAAGCATTGAAGAAATGGAGGCATTATTTGTTGCCATAGGAATTTGTGTTATACACGGATCACCAAGCAGTGAGGTATCTGAATACTCAGTCGAAATTGGATCAGAGACACGTGAAGTGGGTGGAGCTGCTCCAAAGATATACATTCGTGTTACGACATAGGTTGGTCAAGTTGAACAAAGTTACCGACGCAGTGAGTAGGAGAGTTGCGCTGTTGAGCATGACGACTGTTCGGGCAACAGGGATAGAGTCGATAAAGATGGAGTATGAGATCGAAGAAGATTTTGCGGAAGCATGGAAGGCTTGTCGTGCACCTTGGAGCATCGACAGAACTCCATATTTGAGTTATTTCATTCAAGGAGGTTATCTGTTCAGGGGAAGTCAGCTGTGTATTCCCAGAGGATCAGTGAGAGAGAATCTAATCCAAGAATTTCATAATGGCAGGTTAGCAGGGCACTTTGGGATTGACAAGCCCAAAGCACTGGTCGACAAGAAGTATTTTTGGCCAAAGAGTATCATGTCGGATCAGGATACAAAGTTCATGGGGCATTTCTGGAGAACCCTATGGAATAAACTTGACACAAATTTAGATTTTAGCTTGGCACATGATCCGCAGATACACGGAGAAACCAGGGTTGTAAACAGAAGTTTGGGAAACCTTCTGAGATGCTTAGCGGCCGACAGACCCAAGCAGTGGGAAAATGTGTTGGCACAAGAAGAGTTTGCATATAACAATTCTGTGAATCGATCGACAGGATTGATCCCATTCTAGATTGTTCAAGGGAGGATTCCACATGTAGTGGTAGATTTGGTTGAATTTCCGACAGAAACCAGGAAGAGCGCAGATGCAGAATCATTCACAGAGCATATGCATGAAGTTCATGAAAATGTGCGAAAGTGCATCGAAAAGAGTAACGCGGCCTACAAATTGAGAGCCGATCAAAGAAAGAGACTACTATCATTCCAAGAAGGGGACTTAGTCTATGCCTATTTGCGGAAGGAGCAATTTCTGACAGGAACATACAACAAGCTGAAGTTGAAGAAGATAGGACCATGCGGGATTCTGAAGAAGATTTCGGACAACGCGTATGTGTTGGAATTGCCGAAATACTTGAACATTTCAGCAATGTTCAACATCTCAGATATGTACAAATTTGAAGAAGGGTCAAGCATCAGAAAGGAGGAAGGAACAAGTATCGATTGGATAGAACAGATTCCAAACCGACATAAAGAAGGTATCGCAGAAGTAATCGATGAATGTGAAGTAGGGCGTACCCGTAGATCGCGCATGAAGGAATACTTGGTACAATGGACAAATGATGAGTTGCAGGAGGCAACGTGGATTTCCAAAGAGGAGTTCAGGAGACTGATGGAGCAGTCGAATTATTTTTCACATGGGGAGTCTGATACAGGAGCATCGGGGCCTAGGCAGATCAGTCAAAGTTGATCGACTGAAGGAATCCAACCAGCGGGAGTTCCAATGACCACTGGTGCAGGGAGCAGGTTGACTTGTCAAAGTCAACAAGTTGGGCAGAAACAATCGGGGTGCGACCGACTGAAGGAACAACGAATGTCGCAAGAGGTCAAGGATCAGTAAATGGTCGATAGACGACGAGCGACGTAAGATGTCGGGTAGTCGACAAGTGGTCGAACTACGACGCATCAGGTTTTGGTGAAGCCAAGTGTGATTGAGGAAGGAGAGAACCAACAGTAAGGTCGAGATGTGACCAAATGCTGTAGCAGGGTCGGAAGGACAAAAAGTCAACAGACTGTACCTAGTATCCATTCAGGGTTGCTGAGGAAGTTATTACAGTTATTGCGAGTTGGTGAAGGACATGACAGGGGACGTCAT
Organism: Larix kaempferi; assembly: GCA_027924585.1. Classification (NCBI taxonomy): domain Eukaryota; kingdom Viridiplantae; phylum Streptophyta; class Pinopsida; order Pinales; family Pinaceae; genus Larix; species Larix kaempferi. The sequence goes on along the minus strand of BSBM01000916.1, from coordinate 1,652,017 downwards.
GGACATAAGCTGTACATCACGACTAGAAGCTGACAGTGCAGGTTCGCAAGATTGGTGAATGACAGGAAAAGTGTGTCTCGGGATTGCAATAGTCTTGGGAATAGCAACCGTAGAGTAGAAGAGGAAGAGAAGGCCTTCAGTCTAAGGAGACAGGGAGAGAAAAAAAAGGAGGAGGGACAGAGAGCCGAGAGAGTTGTGAAGAGTCACACCGGCCGAAGAGTAGAAGGTTGAGATTGAACCATAGCTCAGAGTTCCATTATGATCCAGGAGAGGGTGAGGTCAACACACAGGGAGAGCACACCACAGTTGCTTCCAAGTTGTAATGGCTGAGGCCGATTGTAGTTAGTTATTTGCTTACAATTATTTGCATTGTAACCGATTTCAGAGAAGTAATATAAGCCACTCTTGGCATCTTGTTCTACACCTTGTTTGTGTAAGCATTGTGGTTTGTGTCTTGTGTATTTTTAAGCAAGAAAGTATCCCATAGGGTGACTTGCGTCAGACTGTCTTCTCTTTAGGAATCCCATGGTATGAAAATTAACTATCAAATTCTTTGCTGCAGTATTCACCTCCATTATCAAATCTGAAACACTTCAAAAATTTTCATGTCTCATTCTTAACCAAAGCTTTCCATTTCTTAAAAGTAGCATACACATCATATTTATGTCTAATGCAATAAACCCAATCTCTAACTTTTCAAACTTTTTATGGTTCCCAACTCTACAAAATATATCTTTCTTTTGTTTTCCATAAAGTTCATAGTTCTCACAGAATTCCAAACTTACCTGCTTCCGTTCTGGAAGCAACTTCCTTGAGTGGAGAATCTGCATCCCCTTCTCACTCATATGGCCAAGCCTATGATGCCACAATGTTGTATCTGTTCTTGTGGAAGCTAAAGAGATAGAACAATCAATATTATGAGGACATAAATACAACGTACCTATCTTTTCTCCTTTTTCTATCACTATCGATCCTTTAGTGATATTCCACCGCGTTTCTCCAAATGTAGATAAACAACCATCTCCCAACTGGACTTTTGAGATCATGTTTCTTTTCATAGCAGGAATATGTCTTACATCTTTCAACAACCATTCACCTCCATTCTTTAATTGTATTCGTACAGTTGATTCCATGAAGGTGGTTCACGATTTTTGGCAAGCGAGGTGCCAAAAAATTATGTAGAAGACCCTTGATTGAGGTACTTTAAAGCCCTCGAATGAGGTATTAAAACCACGATTGAGGTCTTTAAAATACCTCGATCGAGGGCTTTAAAGTACCTCGATCGAGGGTTTAACATAGACCTCGATGAAGGTTTATTACCTCGATTGAGATTTTGCTCGCTCGAGTTGTTCGAACAAATTTTAAAATTAAAAACTAGCACGTAGCAGGCCTGATCCAACTCGACTGATGGGGACCAATAACAGAAGCTCGATCGAGAGCTGTAGCTCGACCGAGGACCTGAGACCACTACCGCACCACCAACGAACCATGTTATCAACTCCACCAGGTAAGTGGATCGTAAACCTCACTTATTTATTTTTAAAATAAGTCTTATTTATTGTTTTTTTTTTGTAACTTTATATCAACTAACAACGCTTATGCTGCATATTTTATTTCTAAATGTGTATTGGCAAGTAGAAATGTTTTCGGATTACACATTTGGAAATAAAACCGAAAACATTTATGTTGTGGTTTTTTAAATTTTGAATACCTATGAACCTATGAACCTATCAATTACCAAGAACCATGTGAAAAATGAATGAAAACACCGAGTGAAAACATGTGTAACAAAGCCAATTACATTAAGTTAAATATGTTTTAAATTTAAGTTTTATTTATTTATTGAATTTTTAAATATTTATGTTTATATCAACCAACAACATTTAAATGTTGTCGATTTTATTTTAAAATGTGTGTTGGCAAGCAGAGATGCTGTCCGATTTTTTTCAATCCTCTGAGAATGCCAGGAGGATTGAAAAAAAAAACACATTTGAAAATAAAACCAAGAACCATGTGAAAATTGATTAAATTACCAAGAACCATGTGAAAACTGATTGAAAACACCGAGTGAAAACATGTGTAACAAAACCAGTTACATTAGGCTAAATATGTTTTAAATTTTAAATTTAAGTTTTATTTATTTATTCAAGTTATGAATATCTATGTTTATATCAACCGAAAACGTTTATGTTGTCGGTTTTATTTTAAATGTGTATTGGAAAACAGAGATGTTGCCCATTTTTTTTCAATCCTCTGAGAATAGTAGGATTGGATATATATATACTTAAAAATAAAACTGACGACATAAATGTTGCCGTTAAGGTCATATAACCATGTAACAAGAACCATTAACATTAAAAAAAACATTTGAGTACCTTTAAAATTGAAATTTCAATTTCGATTGCAAATTTCAATTTGAATTGCAGTTTGCAATTTCAATTTTAAATTGATGAAATTGCAATTGGAATTGTAATTTCAATTGGAAATTGAAATTGCAATTTCATTTGAAATTTGAAATTTAAATTGAATTTGAAACTTGACATTTGAAATTGAAATTGATATTGGAAATTGGAAATGGAATTGGAATTGGAATTTGAATTTGAAATTGAAATTGAAATTTGAAATTGAATTTGAATTTGATATTTGAAATTTGAATTTGAAATTTGAATTTGAAAGTGAAATTGAAATTGAAATTGAAATTGAAATTGAAATTTAACTTGGAATTGAAATTGCAATTGCAATTTGAAATTTGAAATTTGAAAATGAAAATGAAAATGAAAATGAAATTGAAATTTGAAATTGAAATTGATATTGAAATTGAAGTTGAAAATTGACAATTGAAATTGAAATAAGAAATTGGGAATTGGAATTGAAATTGAAATTTGAAATACAAATTTGAAATTAAATTGAATTCTGAAATTTGAAATAGAAAATTGAAATTAAATTGAAAATTGAAAATTGAAATTGAAATTTGAAAATTGAAAATTGAAAATAAAGTTGAAAAAGAAATTGAAATTTGTAATTGAAATTGAAATTTGAATTTGAATTTGAGTTTGAAATTGAAATCCAAAATCAAAATTGAAAATTGAAACTGATTTTGAAAATTGAAATTGGAATTGGAAATTGGAAATGGAAATGGAAATTGAAATTTGAAATTTGAAATTGAAATTGAAATTGAAACTGAAATGGAATTTGAAATTGAAAATGGAATTGTAATATTAACCTAAAATTGAAATTGGAAATTTGAATTTGGAATTGGAAATTTGAAATGGAAATTGAATTTGAAATTTGAAATTTGAAATAGAAAATTTGAATTTCAACTTGAATTTGAAATTGAAATTGAAATTTGAATTTGAATTTGAATTTGAAATTGAAATTGAATATGGAATTGAAATTGAAATTGAATCTGAATTTTAAATTTGAAGTTTGAATTTGGATTTGGATTTGGAATTGGAATTGGGATTGGAATTGGAATTGGAATTGAAATCGAAATCGAAATCGAAATTGAAAATTTGAAATTGAATTTGTAGTTGAACTTGATATTGAAATTGAATTTGAATTTGAAATTTGAAATTGAAATTTGAATTTGAATTTGGAATTGAAATCGAAATCGAAATCGAAATTGTAAATTGGAAATTGAAATTGAAATTGAAATTTGAATTTGAAATTGAAATTGTAATCTGAAATTGAAATTGAAATTGAAATTGAAATTGAATTTGAAATTTAATTTCAAATTGAAATTGGAAATTTGAATTTGGAATTTGGAATTTGAAAATTGAAATTGAATTTGAAATTGAAATTTGAAACTGCAATTGAAATTTGAAATTTGAATTTGAAACTGCAATTGAAATTGAAATTGAATTTGAAATGTGAAATTTTAAATAGAAATAGAAATAGAAATAGAAATAGAAATAGAAATGTGATGCGGAGACTTCTCAAGAGGGACCTTCATTGCTTCGTTCTCGATGGAGCATGAGAGGAAGTGAGGTCGCCTCACAGGGTGGTCATCGCCAACGTTCTGGTTCACCGAGGAGTGAGGCCACACTGAGGTCAGCTTCCACTAATGGAAATAATAGAAGAGATAATTCATCGGTTCATCCCGACGATAAACATCTTGATCCCGATGAGAAGGTTGTGCGTCAGGACATAGGTACATTAAGTGCATATTTTTTTAGATACATTCTCAGTAAATTTTTAATATAAAATGCATTCAATTTCACTTGCAAGTTATAATGTATATTTTCACTAATATTTGTGTTTTTGTTTGGATCGCAGGTGCATCATGAGGATCATATGATGATGAGGTCTCCTGTATCACCCTTGTTGATGTTAATACCTAGTTAGAGTTGGTGCACTCATGCGTCTGCACACTCAGGGAGGATTCTCCTACTAGACACTCATTGTTCATGATGCTATCAGCAGTTGATGATATGTTGTCCCTCTATAAGAAAGTGGGACCTCTTAGTAACATCTGACGTTTTACATGCCAGAGGAGAAGATAAGATGTTATGGGTCCCCATAAATGGGATGATGTGAAAGCTGCCACAAGAGGGCATGATGTCAAGGTAACTTTGTTTGATACCCCTCCTAATCGCCCTACCAGTCAACCGCTTAGACTCAAAGAGTTTAAGCTCGAGGCCACGACACCGTATGTGTATGATAGATTCATTGGAGCATGGGGCATGTTCCCCCACCATGACTAGGTCCCGTTGTATTTTTAAAAACATACATATGTAGAGTTTGTTTTAGATATGCACACAGACTACACCAGCATGGGATCTGAGTTCTTTGGTGCCAGTAGGGGATGCAACTACCAATGTACTAGAGCTCGCAGAGACCTTGCTTTCATGCCACCCCCGCCGATTGGTATCGATTCCAGATAAGATGGTTATCAGGTCAAGGGACATAACAAAACCATCCCAGCTTGATACAAAGGATAGATAGGGGATTTGAGACTCAATTTTCACTGCCATGGGAAGTGCTATTGTTGTTGTGTAGGGAAAGACATCCAAACCACTCCCTGCACCTGCATAGCTAGAGATAGAGTGGGTCGACGATGACCTACTCAATTTTCTTGATGATGAGGCCTTACGGGGTTATGCTCGGTTAGATCGATATGCATAATTTCGGATGTATCGCAGATACAGTGCTCCAGGACAAGTATATTTTTGTACAATTATGTATATATTATTTTATGCTACATCATATTATACGCCGTAACTTGAATGCTCAATAATACTTAAGGGGTGTATTTTATTGTTCCTTACATGGGACCACATACATGGATGAGCTCTTTTGTAGTGAGCCATCGGTTGTTGGTTGTCCATGAGGTCCATCCGCTTATCCTAACCCACCGGAAAAAATCGTCAAGTTAAGTTATAATTTATGTTCCAATTCAATTAGTGTTTATTAATCTCAGTTTATAATTTATGTTTTAATTCTTAATTCTTAATTTTATGTTTTAGATCCTAAATTTTAATTTCAAATTGTACAGGGCAGAGGCAAGTTTGTTGCTCGAGATGATACACATGAGGACCTACAAGGTCCTAACCAGCCAGGCCCAGAAACAGAGGTAAGTTTTAATTTATGTTCCAATTCAATCCACATTTAGTAATTTCAATTTATACTTTATGTTTTAATTCTTGAGTTATAACTTTTATGTTCTAGTTTTAATTTTTAATAAATCTAACTTATTACATGTAATGGCGTCCTACACAGGCATCACTACAGCTGGGTGTCAATGCAGAAATCACTTTCTCAGATGATTGGGATGCATCTCATCCACATGGTCTTAATGAGGGCCCATCTACCCAGATTCTGACCCAAATGCCAGATATCACCATTGAATCAAGTCAGGTTAGTTTCACATCCATCCATTAAATTTTTTCACTTCTTGTTGAATATTATACATTGGTCAAAATTTAACTAACTTACAGAGTTCACAATTTTAACTTTTATAGTATGTTGAGATCAAGGCCTTCTTTCATAGGTTACCACCTAAAGGCCAGCCTAGGTCTACTGCAAGTGAAGGAAGTCACATGGCCGATCAAGGGCCTAATGGTGTAGCAGCCAATGACTTGATGATGTATACATTTTCATGTTTTGGATGATGTGCATACATTTTCATGTTTTGGATATGGACTTCTGTCATATATATGGAATTTTTGTGATGAACCTGCACCAATTAATTAATAAGAATATGCAAAATAGCAGAAATGACGGAACTCATAATCACTTTTATATTGATCGCAGGCCACTTCAAGGGGGAAACCTCCTTTGAGCAAGCTCAATTCAAATAACTTCACAGTACCTTCATAGGCCTCAACACACACTTATATACTAAGTCTAGGCGCCAATACTATGGGTCAAAACCATGGGCCACTACAAACTATGGATCAACAATACTACGGGCGACTTACAAAGCATATGCGCCAACAACAATAACACAAACTATTGATCAACAAATACTACTGGATGACTTACAAAGCATATGCATCCAACAAAAATATACTAACAAAGTAAAGACATGGGTTCCTAACATCCCCTCCCCCTTAAAAAAATCTTTGTCCTCAAAGCTTTAGATGTGGAAATTGTTGTTGAATCTGAAGGAGTGGTTCCCATTTAGCATCCTCTGGTTGCATGCCGTGCCACTAAATTAAGAACTCTGTGATAGAGCAACCGCGAAGCTGACGAGTGCGCTGATTGAGGATGGCCTCCGGCTCCAAAAGGATGGATCCTTCATTATCCAGTTTGGGTAAAATAGTTTGTCCACTGATGTTGGTGCCAATAACTTTCTTCAGACAAGAGACATGAAATACTGGATGAATGCAGGAAGAAGGAGGAAGTTCCAATTTATAAGCAACGGACCCAATCTTCTGAAGAATCCAATATGGCCCATAGAACTTTGGAGCGAGCTTATGACGCCCTTTGAGTTTCAAGGAGGATTGCTTGTATGGCTGGAGATGAAGAAAAACCATATCGCCTGCTTGAAAAGTGCGCTTAGAACGGTGCTAATCAGCTTGTTGCTTCATGCAATTTCTTGCAATGTGAAAATTGTCCCTCAAAATACGAAGAATCTGATCATGGTTTCGAAGGACCATGTCAACTTCCTGAACTGGTGAATTGTTGCAGGTGTATGGAAGAAGAACTAGAGGTGCCTGACCATAGACTGCTTCATATGGGGTCATTTTAGAGGTAGTGTGGTAAGAGGTATTATACCACCATTCAACAAGAGGGAGCCACTTTGCCCACTAATGTTGTTGTTAAGAGGTGAAGCAACGAAGATAAGTTTCCAAGCATTTATTGATAATTTCAGTCTGACCATCTATTTGTGGGTGATACCCTGAACTCATCTTCAGTTTGGTTCTAGTGTGGCTAAATATTTCTGTCCAAAAATGACTAGTGAAATTCGCATCATGATCCGAGACAATGGAAGAAGGGATGCCATGAAGACGAAAGATCTGGTCCAGGAAAATTTGAGCGACTGAGGAGGCTGTATAGGGATGGCTGAGAGCACAAAAATGACTATATTTGGAGAGGCGATCAACCACAACAAGAATCACTGTCTTCCCACCAGATTTAGGGAGCCCTTCAATGAAATCCATAGAAATATCTGTCCAAATCCATGTAGGTATGGGCAAGGGTTCGAGCAATCCTGGAAGGAGTGTCATTTCACCCTTATTGCGCTGGCAGGTCTCACATTCAGCCACCATTTGTTGAATTGTCCTTTTCATGCCCTACCAAAAGAAGTTACGCCGTGCCCGTTCATACGTTTTGAGGAACCCAGAGTGCCCTGCCGATGGAGAAGTATGGAGTTCATAGAAGATAGCCTATTGAAGATCTGTGCTCTGGGGAAGCACCAGACGACCCTTGTATCTCAAAGAAGCACCATCCCAAGAGTAATGTGGTACAGCAGAAGGGTTGTTGGTCAAGCATTGGATGATTTGAGATAAGGAAGAGTCATTGACATAACCCTGTTGAACAGATTGCAACCAATTTGGAATAGGCATAGAAATAGCTGAAAGAGAACCTTGGGCATCAAATGTGCGAGAAAGAGCATCTGCCACAATATTGTCTTTACCCTTCTTGTAAGTGATCTCATAGTCATAACCCATGAGTTTGATAACCCATTTCTGTTGTGCTGGGGAGGAGATACGCTGTTCCAAGAAATATTTCAGACTCTGGTGATCAGTCTTGATGCAGAAATGATTCCCTAATAGGTATGGTCGCCACTTCTGTACTGCATGCAAAATAGCCATCATTTCCTTCTCATATGTAGAGGCAGCTAAATTCTTACCTGAAAGGGATTTGCTGGTGAACGCAATGGGGTGTTCATCTTGAAGGAGAATAGCACCAAGTCCATTGCCGCAATCATCACTCTCAATAGTGAAAGGCTTGGAAAAATCGGGCATAGCTAGAACAGGTGTAGTACACATAGCTTGTTTCAGTTTGTCAAATGCACACTGAGCAACATGTGTCCATGTAAAAGCATCCTTTTTCAATAGAGCAGTTAATGGAGCTGCAATATTACCATAATCCTTGACAAACTTACGGTAGTAGCCAGTCAACCCCAAAAAACCACGAAGGATCTTGAGTGTCTGAGGATGCGGCCAATTGTTCATGGCATTGATTTTGACAAGATCCACGCGAACCCCTTGTGTTGAGATAATGTGCCTGAGATACTCAACTTCCTTCTGTCCAAAAACACATTTAGACTGCTTGGCGTGGAGATGATGGTCAGAGAAAAGTCGCATGACAAAATCCAGATGTTCGAGATGTTCAGCCCATGTTTTACTGTAGATGAGTATATCATCAAAGAATACCATAATGAATTTCCGCAAGTAGTGCGGAAATATTTTATTCGTTAAGCCCTGGAATGTGGAAGGAGAATTAGTGAGGCCAAAGGGCATGACCAAAAACTCATAATGGCCATCATGTGTGCGGAAAGCTGTTTTAGGGATATCATCCTCATGAACCCGAATTTGATGATACCCAGAACGAAGATACAACTTGGAGAAAAATTGAGCCCCATGAAGCTCATCAAGAATCTCATCAAAAACATGAATTGGAAACTTATCCTTGATGGTGAGGTGATTAAGTGCTCAGAAGTCAATGCAGAGGTGCCATGACCCATCTTTTTTGCAGACATGAAGAACTGGAGAAGAAAAGGAACTAGTGCTTGGGCGAATAATACCTTGCTTCAATAAGTCTCGAACGAGCATTTCAATCTCCATTTTTTGGTGAAATGGGTAGCGATAGGGCCTGATGTTGGGAGGAACACTGCCAGGAAGAGATGAATACGATGGTCTTCTGGCCTTGAAGGTGGCAATCCCACTAGTTCAGCAAAGACACCTGTATATCGATCCATAATTTGTTGTAGATCCAAAGGAGTAGTGGAGACTGCTGATGGTTGCATCTGAATGGAATGGATCTGAGCGATCACACCATGTGAATTCTTCTTGAGGAGTTTTTCCATGTGATGTGAATTGATGATGCTGAGAGACCCTGGTTGTAATCCTGTCAATGTGTTTTTTTGTCCATTGAGGGAAAGCTGCATCCAAAGTTCAGAAAAATCCCATAAGATAGGGCCAAGTGTGCGTAGCCATTGATCGCCCAAAACCACATCACATCCACCTAAGGTCAAGGAAAACATATCAAAGCGCAAGGTATAATCTCCCCACATTGTTTGGGGGGTGGTGATTCCTGCTAAAGCATGGAGAGAGATCTCTGGCTGGTCATCCTGAGACAGAGGGTCAATAGGCGGTTCTTGAATGTCGACCTGAGCATCCATTGTATCTGGTTCTTCGTCACCAATTTCAGAGGCAGGCGGAGAATCCACATCCAAGAGATAGAGCTTTTGCTAAACACATCTATGTCCCCGAGTGAATTTCTCATCACAATTATAGCAAATCCCCTTTTCTTTGCGTGCTTGCATCTCTGTTTCAGACAAACGCTTGATAGGAGTTGGTCGAGGAGCCTGCGGTATGGGTGGTCGTTGAGAACCCATATTTCGGAAGGGAGCAAAAGTGGGCTTGGAGCACTGTTGGGCTACAATATTGTCTTCTGCCAACTTAGACAACCCCAGGGATTCCATCATTGTGTTGGGACAGAACATTTTGACCTCAGAGCGGATGGCATCCTTTAGACTACTGATAAAACAACTCCGATAAAATTCATCAGACAATCCTTCAGTGTGGTTGGCTAGTTTCTCAAATTCGGTTTGATACTCTCTCACAGTGCCAATTTGGAGAAGTTTAGTGAGGGCTCCTGTTGAGTCATCAAAAGCACTGGGACCAAATCGTTGCAAAAGGAGCTGGCAAAAGTCTGGCTATTTTGGCTCTTCATGAGCCTTGATGTACCAACGGTACCATTGAAGAGCTTTCTATTCCAAATGACAGGATGCAAGTGGAACTTTGTTGACATCAAAAGTATTATGCAAACTGAAATACTGCTCTGCACGATAGATCCATCCAGTTGGATCAGTACCATTGAAGCGAGGAAAATCAAGCTTTGGACCACAAAAATTGCTGGAAGAAGAGAACCCATTGTCTGATGAAGACTCGGACTGTCGTTTGTTGTTCATGGCTGAATGTTCAAGATGGAGACTGAGAAATTTTTCATCCAGATCCTGGAGTTTGGCTTGGATGGCTGCAAGTGCTTCTTCCATGGTTTTTGCTCCTGCATAGGTGACAACCATAACCAGGAGTTTTTTTGTGTTGACTCGGTAGAAAAACAAAAACAAAAACTGTTTTAGTAAAGGAAAATATGGATTTGAGAAAAAGTTTGAAGCGTAATTGGGGTTTGACTAGGTTTTGGACACTGTCGAATGGACAGGGAAGCAGAAAAGGAGGCTTTCAGAAGTGGGGTGAAAGAAAGGGAAAATTTGGAAGAGAGGGACAAAGAAGCAGAATTAGGAAAGGAACTCTGTGGGAAAATTTGAAGGTGATTGGGTGAAATCTGAGGAAGTTATGGAAAACCCTAAAAATAAACAAATGTGGGATTTCGGGCTTTGGGAAGTGGAATTGGGGATAGGGTCTTCAGGAATGAAATTTGCAGAATGGGAGTACAAGGGTTCCCAGGAAGTTTCAATGAAAACAGAGTGAAAACAAGGGAAATATGAAGCGGCTACGGCTCGGAAGGGATCTGAAACAGATAGATCTGTAATGGCCCAGAAGTGAGTAGAAACAGAGGGATCTGAACAGCACTAAATGGATCGAAAACGACTGGATCTGAAATAGATATGAAACGACTGGATCTGGAATGACTTTCAGAATGGATCCGAACAGCTGGATCTGAAATAGATCTGAAATGGTTGGATCTGGAATGGATTTCAGAATGGATTTGAATGGATGGATCTGAAATGACGTAGCAGTGATTGGCAATAGTTCAGCTGAAAATAGATATGGACCCCAGGTATGTGCGGCTTCCTAACAATTCAGGGGTTTCACTCGGCCACTAATGCTGTCTGATGGCTTGCGTATTGGGGCAATACCCCTCACTCCATGGCTTAGGTAAAATTGATAACCGCTTTGCCACAAACGACAGCTCTTGGTTTACCTCACGGGTGGGAACTAGTCAATCAGGTAGGGGTCATTGTCCTTTTTGCTGGCAAGTCCTCTCAATGGGCCAACTACTTCGGGGTTCCTGTGGTACTCCTCACAATGAGTTTGATGGCTTATGCCCAAGTACTTCCCACAATTAAGCGGATATGGATTATTCCCAAATCCAAACCTGCAAGAGATGTGAAAAAAAATTTGGCAGAAATTTCAACCAGCGAGCCCAAGAAAGTGCTCTGATACCAGATGTGATGAACATGCAACAATTAATTAATAAGAATATGCAAAATAGCAGAAATGACTGAACTCAGAATCACTTTTATATTGATCGCAAGCCACTTCGAGGGGGCAACCTCCTTTGAGCAAGCTCAATACAAATAACTTCACGGTACCTTCATAGGCCTCAACACACACTTATATACTAATTCTAGGCACCAATACTATGGGTCAAAACCATGGGCCACTACAAACTATGGATCAACAATACTATAGGCGACTTACAAAGCATATGTGCCAACAACAATAACACAAAATATTGATCAACAAATACTACGGGATGACTTACAAAGCATATGCGTCCAACAACAATATACTAACAAAGTAAAGACATGGGTTCCTAACAATTTTATCATATATGGACTTTGGATATGGAATTTTGGATATTTTGTTATTTATTTTGTATATTTTATCATATCGAGGTCTTCATGTGTATTTTGTATCTTGATTTGAAATCGATCGTCTTTTATATTACATATAGATATAGTTATTACAATTACATTTATGTTTTGACGGTTCAATTGCAAATTTAATGTATAGTAATTACAATATAAAATTTCAATCTCAATTACATTACATTTAACCACTTATACTATGAAATGAGAACTCGACACAGTTCTCTTTTCTCTCTCTTAATTTTAGTAGCTATTTTTACCTCCGTTTCAAAAAGGGTTGATACCAGTATCACACATTTTCATTTTGAGGCCATTTTTTGGGCCTTTGACACATCTTTGTTGTAAAGTATTTTTAATTTCTATTTTCAAGTGTGTTTTTTAGAAATTTAACAAAACAACATACATTTAGAAGCTAGCTATAATGAAAAGTACATATATTTTTTAAATTTATCTTTAAAATTTAATCATAAATAAAACATTTTTATGGAAAAAATTGTAAAACAATCGAGAAAATGAAGACATTTAAACCCATTTTTAACATATTTTAGACTTTTTTAGTATAAAAATGATACTATTTCACATTATTTTCCATAATATTTAACCCCCTAACCAATTATTATTAAAATTAAAAAAAATATATTTAAAAAAATTGCATTCCCCCCTTCTACCCTAACCCTAACCCTACCCCCCAAAAAACTATTACAAAAGTTTAAAAAAAATTATAATGTGCCCCTCCTACCCTAACCCCCTTAACAATCTATTAATATTTTTTTTTTTAAATTTACATTTAAAAAAATAATTACATCTCCTACCCTAACCCCCCAACCAACAATTAATAAACGTTTAAAGAAATTAAATTTAGAAAAACAATGTACATTTCCTAATGCCCTAGCTCCCTACATTTTTTTTAACACAAACAGATAAGATTTGTTATATATTAAAAAAAGTTGAAGTGGAGATATACAGTGTAAGATCAGGCCTTCTCCCAAAAATGAAGCTACCAAGATTTTACCATCATCTTTGACCAATTAGCAGATTTATCTACAGACATAAACCCTAGCTAAGTACCAAAGTGCCTTCCTTGAGAATTTCTTACATCGTTTGAAATTGCCTACTGATAAGCAGGGAAACACTGATAGAGAAACCTAAAGACTTGAAGCATTACATATTGCTTCCTATGGACAGAAAGAAAATACAGTATGACCAAAAAATGAAAAGACCAAAAGAGGACCTGAACCAGCCTTCGAGCTTCAGTGCTCTGCTTCCTTGCCTCCACTTTTACCACCGAGAATCACAATTTACTACCTTATTTCCCTAATCTCCATGCGCATACATTCTATCTTGGCTTCAATTCTCTTAGTGATGTCACGAATTGCCCTGATTTGGGCATCCAGATTGAAGGGGTAACCATTGTCCAAATATGCATCCAGACTGTCTACCTTATCTCCCAATTTTCTGATGCTTTCACAAGCCTCCCGACAAGCTGACTGTTCCGAAGCTTCCAGGTGCTGCAAATTCCTTTTTGTCTCAAGGTTATCATTTCTCAGTAATCGAACTTGAGCATCTAAAGCCGCCAAGTGATTGTCAACCACGCTTAGGGAGGAAGAAATGCCATGAATTTCTTCCGAGCCACTACTAGCCAAGTCCTGAGCCGACTCGCATGGCTACAGACATGCCGAACCTTCCTGAAAGTCTGGCACTGAGGGATGGCACTTTCTAGGATTGATTCCACTGAGACAAACAAAATCTTTATCTTGAACTTGCTCACTTTGATGCAAATGAACCGAGCCAACCTGACCACCCGACCATGAGGGGTATCCCTTCCTGAAGTCCAGAAAAACATTGCCAAGGAGAGGGATGGTTTTATTACGGTAGTTAAGTGGATCTACCATCTTATTAGACACAAAAGAGATGGAATGACACCAATCTTCTCTGTGCCCATCATTAAATAACCATGAGCCTCGAAAATCACCTGAATTCATTGCTTGCATGCTTCCCATGTGAAAGCCATGTGGTTTAAGTGTGCAATCGTCCATCACATCGAGAATCCATAGTGGTTTATGGACTATGTAACAAATTTGATAAACCAATTTTTGAAGAATTATGGCATGCCCAAGTTTCCATCCTAGGAGAAAACAAAATCTAAGAGCTGATAACATGAGGAGAACTGGGAAGAGTTACGAATTATCAAAAAGAAGGAATCCAAACCTTATTTTTCACCTTGTTGTTACTAACAAGAACACCACAAGCTCCATTGTTTTCCATGGCATCTGCCTCGAGATTATTTATTCTCAAGATGTGGAGGAAAGTGATAGTTTTAAATTCGCTTACCAGACACTTAAGTAGGATGTGAAACTTAGAGGCTGAGCTCTTTTTGTTCATGGTCAATTCCCTAGCCTCCCTAATGACCAACATTGAGTCCCCACAAGCTACTAGATCAGTGATACCTTCATTCTTTGCGATCTCAAGTCCTATAGTAAGAGCTAGCCATTCAGTAGTGTTGTTTGTGCTTCTGCCTAAACCCCATGCATAGTATGCCTTCTTGATTTCGTCAGAGTTGAAGAGAACTCCACCCGCACCTGCCAGCCCAGGCCCTAGGCCCCTGCATTACCCCCTACAGACCCCCCAAAAATTACATTTCCTAATGCCCTACCCACTACCTTGACCCCTCAATGTTATCCCAATTACCCCTCACACAATGTTTTAACTAAAAAAATTTTAAAACCCAACTTAAAAAAAAAAATTAAAATAAAACCTAAACTTAAAAAATAAAAAATAAAACCTGAACTTTACAAAAATAAAACAAAAAAAACCTAAACTTTCCATTTTTTTTTTTTTTTTTTTAAAACAACAAAATTCCCCCTCCCCCTCCCCCATCCCACTCACTCCTCCCCTCCCCCGCCACTCACCCACTTCTCCCCTCCCCTCTCCCCCTCCGCCCTTCCCCTCCCCTCTCCTCTCCCTTTCTCCTACACATTACAATTCAGTTACATTTTACACATTGCAATTCAATACAATTTAAAATTTAAAATTTAATGTATAATTTCAATTGAAAATTCAATGCGTAGTTACAATTTAAAAGTTCAATTTCAATCACATTACAGTTGCAATTTAAAAATTTAGAATTCAATTACATTACAATTTAAAATTTAAATTACAATTACATTACTGTACACATTACAATTCAATTACAATTAACACATTGCAATTTAATTACAATTTAAAATTTAAAATTAAAATTTAAAATTAAAATTTAAAATTAAAATTTCAAATTTAATGTGTAATTTCAATTGAAAATTCAATGTGTAGTTATAATTTAAAAGTTCAATTTCAATTACATTACAATTGCATTTGAAATCAAAATTTAAAATTTGAATACATTACAATTTAAAATTTAATTTACAATTTTACATTGTATAGGTGTCTTTTAAATTACAATTATATTAAGGTTGTATAGGTGTCGCATCTCCTTATTTCTATCAAATATAAGTGTAACATCTCGAAAATCATAAAAAATTAAAAATTTTCAACGTAGCATTAATTGCTATAATAACTGTGCGGAAATATAATAAATGCTTGTTTGCTTATTTAAATGACATGTTGAAATAACATGTTGTAACGATCATGCATGTGTATTGTTTTACTTATGCAATTTTGTAGATGCTCTATACAATTACTTGCTATTGTTTATATGTGCTAACTGTTTGTTTCTTCTTTTGATGATGAAGGGGTCCTATGGACACCCCGAGGCTTACTCAGCTATTAGCTAAAGCATTTGAATGTTCTTGATGCAGATCACAGGTAAGAGAATAATAATGTTTTGAAAGTGAAAATACGGATATTCTCAATATCGTCAAATAGCTTTCAAGTTTTTAAAAGAGAAAAATAGCATGACTTGCGAAACATTTCAGGGTGAGATCTACTTTGATCGTTGTTTCAGCTATATGACTATATCAAATTTGTCTAAATGTCTTTATCGTAACACACTCTACTCTTAGCATTTATGTTATTTTAATAAACCAATGTTGAGCATCGAAAAAATATTAGAAACCTATTTAAAGGAATTATACTAAGTATTAAGTGTCTAGGATACGAGGATCATATCATAAGTTTCGATTATCCTTAGTGTAGTTCTATGTATGTCATTTGATCCTATGCATTTTATATTTAACCCTGGATTGATGTTATTATACATTTTAAGCATGCTACTAAGATATGCGATGGCTAAACTAGTAATAGTATTTTTCATTAATACTATTACTATTTGCATTTCTTCTAAAGTTGAAACTATAGATAATATTACTATTTAGCACATTATAACAATAGTTTATAATATGGTTGCGATATGTTCCTTTATGGTCTTATTACAATATACAAGGGTTTTGATATAATCATCTATGTAATAGACTAAATGAAAGGATTGGCAATATGAAATAAAAAGGTATTATTGATAATATATAACCATAATACTATGGTTGCAGGTCCCCTAGGCGATGGTCGGAACCTTAGACTTGGTCATCGTGTAAAGGTATCACGCTTGGACAAAAGGTGTGATGGTTTGATAACAAGTAACACAAAATATAATGTAAAACCAAAGATTATCCCAAATGATAATCCTGCTGCATGGTTTGTTGGTAGGTCGACGTACTAGTGGTAGATATGCACATTAAAGTGTATTAAAGTGCTTGTGAGTGGATGGTCTATTGGCACCTCTGTGGAATCTATTCACGTGGTCTCC
Organism: Larix kaempferi; assembly: GCA_027924585.1. NCBI lineage: Eukaryota > Viridiplantae > Streptophyta > Pinopsida > Pinales > Pinaceae > Larix > Larix kaempferi. Next base: position 1,635,053 of record BSBM01000916.1, on the reverse strand, counting down.
TTGGACTTGGTGTCAACCCTAACTACTCTTGGGCTTACCACTTCGATGGAATAACCATTTGCATTCAGTGTTTCCAGAGTGGTGTGGTAGAGAGGCCGACAGGCCTGCGGGTCTTTAGGGTTTCGTTTCTCTGGATTTTGAGTGCACCTCCCAAGTTTCAAACCATGATCTATTGGAAGGATTACAGTCATTATTTTACAGTATTAAGAGCTGAGCCAGAAGTGAGGGTTCTGCGCTAGTCTTGGCTGTTTGAGATGCTCAGGATTGACGCCAGTTTCAAGAATGCTCGGTTTCGATCCAAGGTTTCTCTATGAAGGTAATGTCTCAGATTTCCAATTGTTACTACTGTATGTAAAATTTATTTCAAATTCATAAGATAGCTTTTAACCGTCAATGTGCTGTTGGCAGGTACTTCTCGTCTACATGGTGTTATGATTGAAGCTGTAAGGAGATGTTGCTTACACAACCGGTAAGCCTTGGTGGCTTTCCTGGAGGTTATTCTTGGCAACTGTTGGCCGTTGTTTGGGTGTTAGCTGAAAACTGTGGTTTGGGTGTCTGGCTGAGGATTTGGCTGCCATTGTAATGTTTTGTGAGCTAAAAGATGGATGTAGGGAGGATGGAATGCTTGACCTACTTTGATGTTAGCCTTGCAGTGTTTTACTGTTGAAAATGTAACATCTGTTGTAGGGTTTAAACCCTTGGTTGTTTAAAGAAATGAGAAGGTTATAGTACTGGTATTTTAATGTTGTTTCCTTCGTCGTGTCTGAGAGCAATGCTCTAGGACTTGTGTTATTATTTTTCAATGCTTAGTTTAAGAAATGTTTTGTACTGTTAATGGCCGAGAGCCAAAGGCTAATGCCTTGTTTTGTGCATTCAAACCCTGATCTTGTTTGGTTTAGAAGGTAGCTTCGAAATATTTGAGAAGTCGAACTTAAAACTGAAGCCTAGTCTTGTATGTCTAATTTATTTCGTTGTAGATGATGGTTACACTAGGATTTTAGACAATTACTTTGACGTTGATAACAAAAATGTTCCGTTGTTTTTAATTTAGGCATGGTACAGGTTATTTGATGTTGTGACTGTATTTATTCAAATGTTGAGTATGGGCAATGAATTTAGTGTTTAGAAAGGTTTAGGTTTTAGCCATGAGGCTGGTTGTGAACTTGATTTAATACTAAGACTGTTTGGTTTTCTTGCTTACTGTACAAGGGTTTCAACCCATAATTGTGATGTAATAGAAATGTCTTGAAATCGAACTCTGTATTGAATAATCTAAATTTGTACGAGGGCGATAAACCTTCAATGAACCCTGTCGTGGGAATTTTGATGTTTAGGAGAAGTGAAATGTCTTTCGGTTATAATCCTACTCTGTACTAAGAGATAATTTAAATTGCAAAATATAACAGATAAGGGAAACTTTAGTAAATACATAACAAAACTAATATATTCAATCACTACCTATCATTTATCTATTTTAATTTTCCCTTCCCTGTACTAGAGTACGGTACACAAACAGTACATGGAAAAATACAGGAGACATTTATTCCATCATTTCATATACTTATTCATAAGTCTACAGAATCATAAACAGATCAACAATCAAACAAACGCTTCTGCATGATAATGTCTATCAATTTTTTTTAACTAATGAATACTAAATCAACAGTTATAGAAAATAATTTAACTACTTAGGAACTGAAATAACAAGTAGAACTTGCAACTGTAGATAGGGTGTGTTAGCACTCAAATTGTGCTAAGTTCTATGGCAGATTTCATGGGAATGAAGGTGCTTCATGGTCATCAAAATCCCCGAAGGGAGAAACAACTCTCGGACCATATCCCCACAAACAGACGAATCAGAGTTCAGCGTAAGGAGAATCAGTTCAACAAATAGAAGATTCAGGGAAGATCTAGAGGTCCATGATGATCAGAGGACTAATGATGGGCTAACGTGCCAGAAACAAATGAAAATATGTATGGATGGTTCAGATCAAATGCCTCGAAGATCGACGGCCCCGAGCGTGCGACGCAAATGAAGTTGTGGGCGATCTAACGCATGGGCGGGCGTGAGCCAGCGAGTGAGTTCTTAAATCAATCGACAGCGAAGATCAGCGGTTGGAAATATCTATGGTGTACAGCCACCGCGCTGATCTAACTTGCGCGAAATATGTTATGTTTCAAATTGCTACGGTCGGAGTAAGTGTCATGCATCTGTCAATGGTGCAGATCTACCGAAGGCAAATCAACGGCCTAAGATGACCGCGCTGATTTTTCTCGTGGGTAAGTTAACCGCATCGCAAATCACCACGGTCGGTAAAGTTAAGGCCATCATACGGTAAGGATTTGAGCAAGAAAGGAGATCAACGACTGAAGTATTTCGAAGATCTAAATGGATATTGAAGTCATGTACGATTTTATTGTGAGCCGTGGGAGATCGAAAAGTAGATCAATGGCGGAGAAAGGCCGACCAGGAGGGACGGTTGATGTGGCTTCACCACTATCACACCTGGAGGGGTGATATGGTATTTAGCATTATAAAAAATGGGTATGTACAAAAGACTTGAAATCCACCTGAATCGGATGCGTTGGAAAGTGAAAGAACCTGATCTCGCAGAGCAGACCAGCCGACCAGAAGCTTAGAAAGATTGTCCAGGTGTTAGATCACCAGGTTGGTTTGTTTTTCTCTTTTCCCATGAAGTTGTTTGAATGGATGAAGTAAGAGATTTCCCTGGTTCCGAATCTCCAATCACCGGTCCCCAGTTGGAAGACAAGGATGGTGACATTTTTGACACCATACTGGTCAACATCTAAATAGATATGGCCAAGGAGAGGTTGGAGGTTATAAGAGGCAGAAGAATAGACGTCCATAAGGTCTATCAGTCCTTCTTTCATCTGTTCACCACCACCTAGACCCCAAATTCCCCTGAATTCATTAAGTAGTGTGCCACAAATTATTCCTCAGAATAGAGAGCGATCCTAGATGCCTCAAGCTCTAAGACCCTCTGCTCGGTGAAAGCCCTGACTGTTAGAAAGGCCTTAGCCATTCCCCATGAATTCGGTCAGAAATCCCTAGGGTATCGAATGGAGGACTTGGTTCAATACTTTCACCAAGCCCCAAATGAACTCAAAGAGAGCTTTTACCATGATGCATACTTCCTAGGTTCAGTTTTCCCTGACGAGGCCAGTTTGTTCATACATGTGTCTAAATGGATAATCTCCATGATATCCTAGTTTTTAGGGTTAGATAGTGACCAATACGTTCTAGAAACATTGATCAGTCTGATGTTCGTGTTAAGTACCTGTCAAGTAGAACAAACAGACCCAGATTCATTTGTCCAGACTGCATGTCTAAGGTTTGATGATGCCCTAGCTGAAAATATTCACTCCCAGTTAGTTGAGTTCCCTAAGACAAGGACCTTTAGATTCCAGTCTTATTTACTGAAGATGTTCTTAACAGTAGTTGAAGACAACCTATAGGTACCTGGGCCGAAAATTACAGTAGAGATGTATTCAGATTACATACTTTTCATGAATAACTTGATGGAACGGGTTTATCACATCTTTTTCTAGGAGAATTTGCCTAGAGTACTCCCGGAAATGAAGGATTTGCTATAGCCCCCTATGGAGAAAGGGATTGGGGATTGGTTTTTTCTAAAACAGGGAACTGTAATTAGAGTATATGTATTTTCACACCCACCATATGTACTCCCTGCATTTTTGACACCCAGGTTGTTCCATTTGGAGTTCATAAGGTAGAAAATGACAGCTAAACATGAACATTTTATAGATATTAAGAAGTTATCTGACTTAGCTTTCCCCTGGACAGTGGGTTCTTTTGTAATCAAACACAAAACATCCCTCTTAGGACTTGAAAGGATAATGATAGACCAAGGAATCCCTTCCGAGGATGCAATGAACTATGATCCACATCACATATTCTCAGAAAGAAGGAAGGTAGCTGACAGAAAAGGATATGAGCATTTTGAGATGGCTGGAATGACTGAGAGAGCCAATTGGTTAGAATATATTGATCAAGGACCAATGGAAATTGATGCTTCGGAGGACTCTCAAACTCTGAGATTTCTTTTTCAAGGAGGCACACCTTCACCAAGCAGATCACCTGGTAAAGCTCCTACAGGACCCGTAGACTTATCTCTTAACAATATTCCAGAAAAAACCAGTACTTCAGGGGTTATTAGCCCTATGGAGGTAGATAGTGACTCTGAAAGAGCTGCAAAGAGGAAAAAGGTGGAGTGTGATGATCAACAAATAGTGAAAATACAAGAAGAGAAAACTAAGAAAAAGCAGGTCAAGTTTCTCATGCCTCATTATGAAGTAAAAGAGCATGTATTTGGAAAACCACCCAAAGGACCTACAAGATCAAGTATCAGTAGGGTCCAGCTGTTGGAAGAATATGATGAAAATGCTGATAACATAGCAGCAAAAGCTAAGCTGTATTATGAGGTAAGGAAGATATCTAAGAAAGAAGTGGCCTTGGTTACTAGCTGAAATCTGGCCTAGAACACATTGAGCCTGGCCATGGCCACCAAGAGCAAAGCTACAAAGGTGAAGTTTAACCTGGAAGACATCCCTATCCCTGATATAATCAATCTACACAAAGAGACATGGGAATTCATTTATAATAGGATATTGAATCTTGTAATAGAACTATCAAAAGTGCAGACAAATAAGTCCAGAGTCCAGAAACAGTTGGGGCTCGAGAAAGCAGAAAATAAGTCTCTGAAAGCGCAGGCAAAGAAACATAAAACTCAGTTGCTAGCAAATGAGACTGAAGAAGATTTAAAGAAAAACATCCAAAAGTTGCTGATTTAAAAAGATCAAGAGATCCTGTCATTAAAAAAGAAGCTAAAGATCCCCACCACTCAGTTGGCAAATAGTTCTGAAATAGTAGAGCTAGAAGAAGAGAAGGAAAAGTTGAAAGGGGAGTTGTTAGACTGTAAAGCCAAATTGGTGGAGTTTGGAGATAGGGAAAAGAAGCTGAAGTTTGACATGACCTATGTGGAGGCCACTGCAAACTCATGGAAAGCCCAGTTTGAAGAATTGGACAGGAAAGTGAAGAAAAAGGAAAAGGAAATAGATCAAGAGGCCTCAGCCTCCATTGCAGCTGGAGATTTTTCCTTGATAGGGAAGATAGCTAATGCCATCCTGGAGGATGCTGAGGTGATCCAATTAAAGAAGCAAGTTGCCAATCTGCAAACTTTGAAGTATACTGCAGAAGGCCAAAAGGAGGCTTGGGAAACCAAGTACCAGGAGATGCAGTCAGAGCTTGATAGTTTGAGGGAATAGGTGATAGGGAAGAAGGTGTTACTGGAATCTAGGAAAATCATATGGGATGATATCATAAAACAGGCTGAAGATCTAAATCCCTACCTAAATTTTATAATGGATAAAGGAGTAGTGGTGAAATTAGCCCAGCAAGGTGTAATAGTGGTGAAGGAGAAATTGAACAAAAAGCCTTTGGAGCATGCCCAAAATGCAGTTGAGTTCTTAGGTGGCCTTTCAGAGGAACAAGCTACAACTGTAAACATCCAGGACATGGTATCCATAATCATAGGAGCTAAGAAGATAATTAGTAGATATCAGCAAATGCAAGTTGTCCAATCAGGGATAGATATCATATTGAAGTAGGCATAGCTTTTTAAAGAAGCCTTTGATCCTCTGTTCAGAAAGGGCTTGCCTACCTTCTGGGGTGAGAATGAAGTCATGCTTACAAGAGATGAATACAAGTCTAAGTTGTGGGACTGCAGGATGAATGAAGAGGACTTCATCAGCATAAATACGCCCTTAACAGGCGACACAGTGATTGATACACTGAAAGGTGATTTCGAGCTAGTAGCAACTTTTAGAGAAGCCAGAACTCTTCGTGTTGGCTATTCATACACTGAACACACTGAGCTGAGGATATTACTCAAAGAGCTCGCCTCCCAAGATTTACCTTTGTCTGAGAAATGGAAGCTGGTAGAGAAGTATGGGAAAGCAAAGTTAAAGATAGGAGCGTGAGAGGATGCAGTGAAGTCAGAAAGTAGCCAGCATGGACGCATCTAGGATTTGATGAGGAGTGAAAGCAATTCAGCTGAAAGCAGCTACATAACTACAATTTTTGTATTTTGTATTTTGTTTAAAAGTAATTTGGCCATGTAATGAAACAACCACGCAATTGTAAATGGCAGTTAAGCCTACATCATAGATATTTTGTTTTGTAATAGCGACAACAAACAATGCCTCAATTTAGCTGTTATATAGGTGTCATATGGTTGTAACTGTTTTCTGTTCAGAAGGAGCCAAGCCTAGAGCTTGAAGACATCTATAAATACATTTGTAATCGAAGGCAGAAGGGTTGAAAATCTTATTTGAAAGCTTTTGGTATTTTGAGGATTAGTCTGTTACACATTTTTGAGCTATTTTAATAAAGTTTGCAGAGCCGAAGCCTGCGTTTTGACAAGGATTCTTGTGTAAATGGTATGGTAGTCTGTATTTTCGTTTTTCCCATGTGAAATTGTGATTCTCTCTTTTTTATTTCATTCTGTGTTATTTCTTTCATGCTTGGATCAGGGTAACAGTTAAGTGGAATTCATAGAAGTTATGCTCTGCTTAGCTCTTTCCAAGCATTTCACCAACATATTCTACTAAAGTTGAAGTAGGATTCATCCTGGTATGCCTTACATTGATGGACTGTTTCTTTCCTCTTCTGTTCCACAAATAAAATCTCGTTGACTACTAGCTGCTTGCTACCTTGCCCTTGTAAACACGTTTGCAGAACCTTTGTAGATGATGTTTTCAGAGTTTGTTAAACGTGACTCCATTTCCCAAATGAAATTCATATGTTTTCAACCAAACAGTGCTTGAATCATTTTTGTTCCAAACATAAATCTGATCTTCTGTATAATTGTTGTAATTGAATATCTTGGCCATGAATGCTGGTGTTTCTTTTTCATTATTGACAATCTTGATCATTCCAGTCTTTTCATGAGATTTTAGAGAGAGCCCTCTCTGTCTGTGTTGGGTCAGTAGAATAGGGCAAAGATTAGTTAGTTGTTACCCAGAATTACCCTCCTTTAGCCTTGGGGGTCAATTTCGGTGTTAACCGGGTGGACAAACACCCAAAGAGGCTTGTTCCTCCCAACCTTTTCTAGAAGAAGCAACTAATGTCACTTGCTCCTTAGGACCCCCGAGCCTGTTTGCTAAACCACTAGGTAGAAGACTCTGTGTAGAAGTAAGGCACTCAGGTTGTATTTCCAACAATCAATGGAGACTTGTGTTGATGTATATGTAACTTCGGAATGTATTGCACATATGTATATTGTATTCCTATAGAGATGTTATTATTCCTCTATACGGAAGTGTCATCATTTATATTGTAAGTGTCGTAACTTATACTTGATGGGTTATTAGACCACCTTGATGGGGTCAACCCTATATAAGTCATGTGGGTCAAAGGGTTATTAGACCACCCTATTGGGGGTCGGCCCTGTCAGCATTATTTTATGTGGTTAAGTTAAGGCCAACCTAGTAAAGGTTATTAGGCAAGTCAAGTCAAGTATAAATAGAGTGCGGCAGGCACTCTATTTGATCATTCACTTTCTCACTCATACACTCATTGGAGAGTGGCACACTAGTGGAGGAGGAAAAGCTACTGCTAGGAGACTATCTCTTATGCTTGGGTTTCGTATCATTGCTCTATCTATCTATGAGGAAGTTATTGGGGTTTTTCACGTTTATGGTTTTCCCCAAGGAAACTTTGTGTGTCTATTATATCTTGTGTGCTTGCATTATTGTGTCCATGATTGATATGTTGTAGATATGGTGTACATGTTATTCTCTCAGTTAAGATCCTAGATCAGATTGAAGTAAATGCTCAAAAATTAACACGGCATCAAAGCTAACCTGAGAAGAAGACATTGTGCAGTTGCGGAAGCTAGGGCTTCTTGCTTTTGGGTTTATCTCCATATATTTTGGAAAGGAAGTAGGGTAGATTGACTCTCCTCAGCAAGGCGCATCTTTCTGTCCAATCAGAATTCAATTCTGGGCACTTTCATTTTTGGCCCTAAAAATTAGGGTTTCCACAAAAATAGGAATTTCTAAAATCTGAGACCATGGCTGGAAGATCCTTGGAAAAATAGAAGTTTATAGCTTTGGATCGAAATTTTTGATTGGGTGAAGCTCCAGGAAAATGAAACCCTAGTTTGGGGTCCTCTCTAGTGAAACCGAAAATTAGGGCTTCTGCAAAAGTTGGAATTTCTGAAATCTGAGACCATGGCCGGAAGCTCCTCTGAAAAATCAAAGTTTATAGATCAAGATCGAAATTTTTGGATGGATGAAGCTCCGGGAAAATCAAACCCTAATTCAGGGTCCTCCTAAGTGAATCCAGAAGTTTGAAAAGCAAATTTGAGGGCTGAAACTTTGCAGTTTTCAAATTCTGAGTATACCAGCTTGATCATCTCATAAAGGTGCATCTTTCTATCTTTTCAGAAGTTTGAAATTCAAAGTTTGAATTTTTAGGGTTTCTCTAACAAATCCTAATCTAGCTCTAGATCTAGATTTCTGCAAATCAAGTGGTAAGACCTAAATATTTTCTATTTCATTTGAAGTTCTCACCACACCAAGCTTGAGGATAAGCTTGAAGGGGTTGATAACTTCCGAGCATAGAAGTATAGGATTGGGTTCATTCTAGAAGAGAGTGAGTTGGACACCTACATAAGTGAAGGGGTTCCTGTCCGAGAGGGAGAAGAGACTAAGGCCTTACACAAGAGGAACTTATTCAAGGCTAAAAGGATCATTGCTGATTCTATCAAAAACCATCTCATGCCACATGTGTCATCTCTGAAGACACCTAAGGAGATGTTTGATTCCTTAACCAATCTATTTGAAGGGAAGAATATAAATCAGAAGATGACCTTGAGGAATCAATTGAAGAATATCAAGTTCCAGAATGAAGGGACTATGCAGTCTTATTTCTCAAGGGTATCCCAGATTAAAGAACAACTTGAAGTTGTGGGAGAAGTTATAGAGAATGGAGAAGTGGTAATGACCACTCTTAATGGCATTCCTAGGTCATGGGATTCCTTCATCCAAGGAATTTGTGCTAGGAAGAAACTTATCTCTTTTAGTAAGTTGTGGGAAGAATGCTCACAAGAAGAAGCTCGGATTGTAGCTCGAGAAGAGAAGATGGGGAATGAATATCCAGCTCTCACAGCACATACCAATAAGAGGACACTTTTCCTTAGATTGTCCTAAGAACAAAAGGAACAACAACAACAACTACTACAAGCAATCTGACAGGTATGACTTACAGGTATGTTTTGAAATCTGTTCATGATTAAGTTTATAATATGATTGTCCTCATGTTATTGAGTTTAGTAACAATCTTGTTTAATTTTAGACTTGTCTTATCACCCTAGTAAAAGAATGAATGCATGATAGAAGACATTCATTGATTAGGGCTATGACACTTATGATTGTATTATGTTTGTACTAATGCATTGTGGTGTTGTATGAGGATGATGTTGTCCGCTAACATGAAAGGTACATCTATAAATACAAATCAAGTTCTAGATCAAGAACATATGACCATGGTGACATGAAGACAAAGACTCATCCATAGTCATGGATCGCATAGAAGCTCTACTTACTAGGTATGTATAATTTGGTTCTACAATGGTTAACTTATTAGACATGCAGGTCACTAGCACAAGTCATTTAAGAGAACAAGAAGAAATCATGTGGGTATGTTAGACATAACCAGCTAACATATTAATCCAGGTATGTTTTTCCTATATCAAGTTAGAATCCTACCTTGTGATAGGATATCTTATATAAGTATACTTGGTATGATTGATAATGATTATTCATGAAGTTATAGGTTTGAGTAATCATGGCTTTAGGCATATTATGCTTCTTACTTTGATTGATGATATGACTAACCAGAAAAGTCCTATGGTCAAATAGGAATATGCATGAGTAAAAGAATTGTGATAAATTATCTGTGTATGAAATTATCTTGACCATACATGTTTAAGATGACTTAGAATCATAATGTTTTTGATAGTATTAAGATTATACTAATGAATGTATGATTATGTATGAGATATCGAGGATAACACAATGATGATACTAGTAAGCATGCATAGTGATCAAGGATGGATATAAGTTCAAGGACAGGTAATCTAGGAAGCAAAGATCACGAGGGAGCACACTCCAGTAGTTCCTACAAGGAAACAAATATTGAGAGGGAGTCCAGCCAACAAAAAAACAAAGATAAGTATTTGAATTGTCATTTCTTGTATATTTGATTATTTAAATAATATTGTTCAAAGATGTATATACTTATGTTCCTAGACTTAGGTTGTGTATTATGCATATTAGAATAATTGCATTAATGAATAGTATACTACTAATATGCATGTAATGGGTAAGTGGCCTATGGCACTGTACAACATTCCATTGCTACTTATCTAGAATGAAACCTCTTTGCTGACATGTTGGGAGTAGTGCAAACTCTTAACAATGTTCTGGTAGAGATTGGAAGGCATCTAGAAAGTTATGGAATATGGATAAATGTTGTATTAAAGCATTGGCTAAATTAAATGCATGACTATATGACATATTTCTTTATGTGTAAGAATTTGTTCTGAAAACTATGAGATGTTTTCTAATCATGCAATTTAACTTGTCTTGTAGGAAAGATCATATACCATCACCTACAAAAGAAGGACTACAACATTTGTTCCAGCAACAAATCTATCTATTGAAGATACTGAAGAATCTGAAGTTCCCAGGATTCGGGAAGAATGCCATGATTGAGGAATACCAGTCTATCATGAAGAATGATGTTTGGGATGTGGTCCCAAGACCTGAAGGGAAGTCTATTGTGAATTTCAAGTGGATCTATGAGATCAAGCATGCTATAGATGGTAGCATGGAGAAATACAAAGCGAGGTTTGTAGCTCGTGGATTCTCCCAGAAAGAGGGACTCATGTGTGCAAACTGAAGAAAACCTTGTATGGATTGAAGCAAGCTCCTAGGACTTGGTATGGTAGGATAGACAACTTTCTATCCAGTTTGGGATTTACCAAGAGTAAAACAGATTCCAAATTTTAATACAAGGTTGAGGAAGTCAATCCTGTGATTCTACTCTTCTATGTGGATGACCTGTTTGTTACGGGTGAGGATAGATTGATTGCCGACACGAAGAGGAAGCTTGCTGCCGAGTTCGAGATGAAGCACTTGGCGATGATGCACTACTTTATAGGCATGGAGGTGTGGCAGAATGCAGAAGGAATCTTCCTTGGACAAGGGAAGTATGCAGTAGAGATCCTGAAGAGGTTCATGATGATGGACTGCAAGGCCATGGCCACACCTATGGCTTCGAACCTGAAGCTTCTATGTAATTATTCATCTGATCCGGTTGATGTCACTGTGCATCGTCAGATGGTTGGGTCCTTGATGTACCTGATGAACACAAGACCAGACATTTTCTTTGTGGTGAACACATTGAGTCAGTTCCTGACGGATTCCATAGGTGTTCATTTTGAGGTACCTGAAGGGTACAATTGATTATGGGCTCAAGTATGATGTGAATCAAAAGGTTAACCTGGAGGGTTGTGTTGATTCAGATTGGGCAGGCAGTGTTGCAGATAGGAAGAGCACTTCTGGGTGCTACTTCAGTATGGTATCAGTTGTGATTTCTTGGTTTAGCAGGAAGCAGTCCTGCTTAGCACTGAGTACAGCCGAAGCGTAGTATGTTGCAGCTTGTTTGGCTAGTTGTGAGGCAATATGGCCAAGGAAGCTACTGTCTAAGTTATTTGATCTCTTGTTGGAGGCTACTAGTATCTTTTGTGACAAACAATGTTGTGTGAAGCTGTCTGAGAACCTAGTGTTCCACGACAGGTCGAAGCACATTGAGATCAAATATCACTATATCGGGGATATGGCGTAGAGAGGAGCAGTGAAGCTCCTGTATGTTGCGACGGATGAGCAAGATGCAGATGTGTTGACGAAACCACTAGCCAGAGTGAAGTTTGAGTACTTCAGAGAGAGGCTTAGTGTTCTTTAGATTGATGACACTTCGAGGAAGAAGTTATGGACACATCTACAGGAGCCATTCCAAGCATGGTGAGAGGAGGATCCTTCCCATGGCTATGGATGTAAGCGCTATGTGATGAGCATAAGGATGATGCTCCAATTATTGCTTTATACATGCATTGGTTGGATGCTTGGTATGATCAGTTGGATCATGTATATGTATATGCATCAGGATGATGCAGTGATGATGATCAGGATGATCATGTGAGATGTGTATCAGGATGATATGCATCAGGATGATTCTATGATGATGATCAAGATGATCATATGTGATGATATGTATCAGGTGGATACATTACATAATCAGTTGGATTATGTGTGATGAGTTTCGAAGAAATAGATGCACATGATCCATTCTCTCATGGTGGTAGGTGTGTCCTCCCATGGTGCAGATATAAGGGCTGGGGCCATTCCGACATGGTTGAAGTGTGTCTTCCCATGGTCGTTGATGTAAAAGATGTGCCATTCGAGCATGGTTGAAGTGTGTCTTTCCATGGATGCGATATAAGTGTTGTGCCATTCAAGCATGGTTGAAGTGTGTCTTCCCATGGCTGTGATATAAGTGTTGTGCCATTCCTAGCATGGTTGAAGTGTTTCTTCCCATGGCATAGGTATAAGTGTTGAGCCTTTCACGGATGGTTGAAGTGTGTCTTCCCATGCCGGTGAATGTAAGTGTTGTGTGATATGCATCTGGGTTGTGCTTTGTGAACAATGTTATGATCAGTACGATCATGAATATCAGGATGATACTCTGTGGCCGTGGACAAGTTGTGCTTGGGAGGACATGTAATACCTGGGAGATCCGATAGGTTGGGTTGTGTGCCTGTAATAAGTCCTGGGATTCTCTTTTGAGGGTTTGTCCTATGGCATGTAATGTGACCTGGGAGATTTGATAGGTTGGGTTCTGTGCCCGTAATAAGTCCTGGGATGCTCTTTCGAGGTTGTTCCATGACCACATGTAAGACCTGGGAGATCCGATAGGTTGGGATGTGTGCTCGTAATAAATCCTGGGATGATCTTGCGAGGGTTTGTGATGCACATAATAAGTCCCGAGGATTCCACAATATGGCCAGTGATGATGAAGACCTACAAGTGGTGGGCCTACATCCAGTATGAAAAAGGATTTTCTCTGTAGAACTTCCTATGATGAGTAGTTCAAAGATTGATTGAGATAGCAGTAGCAGTGATGATGACGATGATTCAATGTCAATGATCCAGCGACAATGATCCAGAGAAGAAGACTTGTGCTAGAAGACCTGTGTCGAGAAATACCTTCCTAGTTAAGAGGGAGTGTTGATGTATATGTAACTTCAGAATGTATTTCACATATGTATATTGTATTCCTATAGATATGTTATTATTCCTCTATACGGAAGTGTCATCATTTATATTGTAAGTGTAGTAACTTATACTTGATGGGTTATTAGACCACCTTGATGGGGTCGGCCCTGTATAAGTCATGTGGGTCAAAGGGTTATTAGACCACCCTATTGGGGTTCGACCCTGTCATCATTATGTTATGTGGTTAAGTTAAGGCCGACCTAGTAAAGGTTATTAGGCAAGTCAAGTCAAGAATAAATAGAGTGCAGGAGGCACTCTATTTGATCATTCACTTTCTCATTCATACACTCATTGGAGAGTGGCACACTAGTGGAGGAGGAAAAGCTGCTTCTAGGAGACTATATCTTATGCTTGGGTTTTGTATCATTGCTCTATCTATCTTTGAGGAAGTTATTGGGGTTTTTCACCTTTATGGTTTTCCCTTAGGAAACTCTGTGTGTCTATTGTCTCTTGTGTGCTTGCATTATTGTGTCCATGATTGATATGCTGTAGATATGTTGTACATGTTATTCTCTCAGTTAAGATCCTAGATCAGATTGAAGTAAATGATAAAAAATTAACAACTTGCCATACACCTCAAACCTCTGCCCTAAGCAGGAAATAACTTTCTACACTCAGCATGTAACTCTGCACTTAGCAGAAGTGAAACATACTTACAATGCAACTCAAAACATAGCTTCCCCTCATCGAATCTCTTGTGTGCATACAACAGAACCACAAGGTAAATTTTCTCGTTAGAAAAAGTGTGAGCCTATGCTTAATTCGATGGCTTTATAAAGATGCCCAGGTCTTTAGTGGTCAATTTGCAAAATAAATGAGCCTCAAGCTCCAGTCCCATCTTTCAAGGCACTATGACCACAATTCAAGGGAGTTGTCCTATAACAACAGCCAGTTACTGAGTCCATGATGCTGCCACTTGTCCATTGCCTTATACCCCAGATTCCATTCTACCTAGTGGGTCAGTAAACACTCTTTCAACAGTCTCTTTGGGTGAGTGTCTCCTATTTTATTTTATTAAATAATAATATTTTGCAATTGCATTCATCCTTGGCCACTTGTCGAAATATAAAACTTTACAATAAAATTTAAGATAATGTTTTCTTCAAACATAAAATGTTTTAGTAGAAGGGGTATGTTACAATAAGCTTGTGGTGTGTTTGTGGGTTCAACATATTTCAAAAAGTCAAGTTGGATACAAAGCATTCTTTAATTGTTAGGAGTGTAGACAAGGCATTGAAGTGATACATACATGCAATTTTATTACATTATTATGGTTTTGTTACTATAAGATTTTAATTCAAGTTAAGTTAGAATAGCCATGCGTTAGTGAGGATCGATATTCACTAGTAAGAATATGGAATATGGCTACTTTTTCATTGTTGCTTCATCTTCATGGTGGATCTCTCAAGATTAAAACGACCTCCTACATTACAGCTCTAAACAAATTTATTTGAAGAGTTAAGGATGTATGACCCTCCCTTAAGTGACTCCATGAATGGATACATGGAACTTAGGGATATTTCTTGGAGGATTTAGTTTCTATCCATCCACATAAACTTTCAAATAAAATTTGTTTCCTATAACTACTATCAAATAAAATTTACCCGTTTTATAAGGTTAGGTGGTTGCATTAAATAATAATTCTTGGTTTTTAGAGATTATGACTCTTTAACACATGTTTATCCTAGATATTGACAATATTCAACCATCTAGTAGATATTTAATCTTGATTTTAAAGCATCTAAAAAACTATTTATAAAACTATTATTGAGGAAGTTCATGAAGCACTGACCATACATTCAAGTGTATTCAAAGTATCAATGTGATTGTCACATTGGAGCACCATGACCCAATTTTCACAAAAACCTCCCATATAGTATTTTTAATCTTGGCATTAAAGCATCTAAAAAATACATTTGTAAAACTATTGGTCACCTTGCAAAAAAAACCTCTATAAACGAGGGAAAAACAACTTCCACAAAAATCTCTAATAAAATCTTCAACAATTCAGCATGACAGCTATGTCAATGTTGCAAGTGGCATACATGTAATTCATTCATCTAGCTGATGGGTTATAGGAATGCAAGTCTCCATCATACGATCACGATTAGTTGTTGCCATCTTCCATATCTTTGGCTCACCTCTCTTCACCTTGATTTCTGTTAGATGTATCTGAGCTTCCACCACCAAATGACCTTATTTGCATGATATATATTTAGGCATAAAATATCTATAAATAATATAAGCACCTTGTTTTTTCACTCTTTCAAAAAAGTGGCCCATCAGAACGAGGTCTCCAATTTTGTATGTGAACTCTCCATTCTGATAGGGTCGCACCGACTTGCTTTTAATTTGTGTGCACCGCATCAAATAATAGGACACATTTTATTGGTTGTGGGGGGGTGCAATGACAACAAATACATCACTTGAAAGATAAATAACAAATATTATTCAAATGTCCTATGTGCATTTCTATAGGATTTGTATGTGTAATATATAGTGAACTAATTAATAATGAAGTCTTGTACCTTCCCTAACCATATCAGAAACTTGATCATGATCTAGTGAGACCATTGCCTCGTCAGTGTGCATCTCTTGCCATGTTGGAATTGGATGTGGCCCCTTTGGATTAAGAGGGACATATTTCCATGCTTTTACATATACATCATTTTCACAGTGATGAAGCCCGCATCCATTTGCATCAATGCAAAAATCACAAAAACAAGCATACTTCCTCGTTTCAATGGTGAATATGTTGCCCATGTATTTACTCCAAACAGAATATAACTCCCTCGTACCAGGTATGGTCTCGCAATACCACGACATGGGACTATTCACATCACCAAGGGAAACATCCCAAAAGAACCTACATGGAGCTCAATTTTTCATATAAATTCCTACTGAGTAGGTGTTCTTTTGGAAATGATATATAATGCTATTAGATTATTAATTCAGTTTGGATTTTATTACCTACACATCGACCTTGCTTGTATGTGACCTTGATGTCCCAAATTCCGTGTGCACCAATCAACTACTTCTCCGGAGCATTTGAGTTGGTTTCACCATGAATCATCTGGTACCTCCAAAGTGCTCATTTCACACATGCACCTATGCCATCATGTTCACCCTTTCCATGCCATGTTTCAAAAAATATCCAGGTGTGTTGGATTTCTGTCTCTTTGTGAAGGAGACTCAACCAATAAAAAGAGCATACCGATTTGAACTGCCCTGCACACCCATCTAACCAAATCCAGTGTTCAGTAAATGATACACCTCTCTATCTGAATGAATCATAAATCAACCCAAAGTAGTGTTGAACAAACAATGTGTCATGCTCATGATCATCACTGACATAAAAATGGTACTCCTTGATCACTTCACGCGATTGAGAAGTGTTATCCCTACCATCAATGCTTTCCTGAGCATGTATGTACAATACATGTACGAAGATAGACACCTAGTCAGAGTGATATTACTCACTCTGTATCTCTCTATGAGGAGAAAATGTGTAGTTCTCAGCAAATTCTACCACTGATAATACTGTGCCCGACTCAAATACCTCACGAGAATGTTTGAATTCTAAAGCTTTCCACCTAGATCTATGGGAGTGCTTTATGTATTTATAAATATGATTTTGAAACTTATCCATGAAATATGAAACAAGAATCTCATCCTTGAGAAAGTCGATCCTCTTAGATGGCACATATGAAGAAGACGATGGATTCATGGAGACATACTCGTACATCTTCCACATAAATGTGATATCTAACAATTGAGGGTGTGTTGGATCGATAGGAAATTTCCTTTGGAACAATGTCAAATCACCGCATTCAAGGCATCTTCTCCCACCTACACACCTCTTATTGAAAACACTTGTTCAAGATTCCTGTTGCATAGTATCATACAAATAAAATATCGCACTGTGTGAGGAGCTGGTTCACCATTCTAGTGCCTTTTGCAAAAATCCAAAAATGTGTCTTAGTATAGTTGGAATTCAACATGGTATTGGAAACAACAAGTGTCACGAATTGTAATCGGCCTAATATACCACGATTTCAATTTGTCGAACATGGTAAATGATATCTGAACACCAAGATTGGTTTCTTGGAATTCCTCGTAAAGTGCAACTCCCGTCATCTCCGTCGCATGCTTATAGTGCTCCTAATAAATGCCTATGGATAAACGTTGTCTCAGGACATGCTTTCGATCTGGAATAACACAAGAATGACTATCCCAAAAATCTATCACCTTCTCTCTAATGCCCTTTTCCATCCCGCCTCGATAGGGTTCCCTACAAATAAGATCCCAACACGCAGCTTCATCATTTCCATCTATCCCGACCCTGAATTTAGTATATTTGAACAATGTTATTTTTTAAACTTTGAGCAATGATGCCATTTTTGCTACCATTGGATTTATTGAGGTACTTGGTGCCACAACAACCATTGTAATTGCCCTACAAGCAACTTGGATATCATCATTTATGATTTTCCAAATGAATATACTGCAGTTCTTACATTTTCTATTGCATTCTCGCATGTCTTTTTTGTTTTAGCATCTTGAAAACCCAACAACTTTGGGGCACGTTTCAATTTTTTGTGTTTTATCAACCCATGTAGGATTTGAGCTTGTGCCATTGCTGAATGTTGTTCAAAATATGACTTGATTATATTACTGACATGCTCTCTGAATGTCTGACTAGGGATCGGGTTCCCGATCTCTTCTCATGCAGTAACAACTTCACAATCCTCTAGACAATTTCCACCCCTTCCAACCCCACTGCAACTCCCAATTATACTTGGAGTGTGAGAGAGAAAAGTGTCATGTGATGGCTGATCAGGATCATGAGGGGGAACAAGGTCATGTGATTATTGATCATAATGATTTGATGGATTACCATAATCTATCCCTACATAATCAAAATTCATGTAAAGGTATTTTCAATAAGAAATGCACTATGCAAGGAAGTTAATTTTAATGCACGAATTTGAAATGTTTTGAAATGCATTGGTACAAGAATTGAAAATACATTAAAAACAAGAAAAATTGTTTGTAACTTGAATTAAAAATAACTAAATATGTATTTAACTTGAAATTGTACATTTAGCTTGAAAATTGTTAGTAAAGTTTGAAAATCAAGTATATGTATTTAACTTGATAATTGTTAATAACTTGATAGTTGTACAATTAACTTTAAAATTGTTAGTAACATGAAATTTGTTACATGGAAAAATGATAGTGACTTGAGACTTGGAACTCACATAAGGCTATACAAATAATTTTTTATAATTCCTCATTATGGTACCATCAGGAAAAGATATAACTTATCCCTACATTCATGCATAGAAAAAGTTGGTACAAGAATTGACAATACTTTAAAAACAAGAATTTTTTTTTGTAACTTGAATTGAAAATAACTAAATATATGTTTAACTTGAAATTGTACATTTAGTTTGAGAATTGTTAATGAAGTTTGAAAAATTGCTATTGACTTGAGACTTAGAGCTCACATGAAGATATACAAATAATTTTTTATAATTCCTTATTATGGTACTACAAGGAAAAAATATAACTTATCCCTACATTCATGCATAGAAAACGTTGGTACAAGAATTGAAAATACATTAAAAACAAGAAAAAATGTGTTTGTAACTTGAATTGAAAATAACTAACTATATGATTCATGCATAGAAAACATTGGTACAAGAATTGAAAATACATTAAAAACAAGAAAAAATTTGTTTGTAACTTGTATTGAAAATAACTAAATATATGTTTAACTTGAAATTGTACATTTAGCTTGAGAATTGTTAGTGAAGTTTGGAAATCAAGTATGTATTTAACTTGATACTTGTTAATAACTTGATAGTTATACATTTAAATTTAAAATTGCTAGTAACTTGAAATTTGTTACATGGAAATTAACAAATCTGAAATTGCTAGTGACTTGAGACTTGGAGCTCACATGAGGCTATACAAATAATTATTTATAATTCCTTATTATGGTACTATAAGGAAAAAATATAACTTATCCCTGCATTCATGCATAGAAAAAGTTGATACAAGAATTGAAAATACATTAAAAACAAGAAAAAAATTGTTTGTAACTTGAATTGAAAATAACTAAATATATGTTTAACTTGAAATTGTACATTTAGCTTGAGAATTGTTATTGAAGTTTGAAAATCAAGTATGTATTTAACTTGATAATTGTTAATAACTTGATAGTTGCACGTTTAACTTTAAGATTATTAGTAACTTGAAATTTGTTACATGAAAATTAAAAAATTGATAATTGCTAGTGACTTGAGACTTGGAGCTCACATGAGGCTATACAAATAATTGTTTGTAATTCCTTATTATGGTACTATAAGGAAAAAATATAACTTATCTCTACATTCATGCATACAAAAAGTTGTTACAAGAATTGAAAATACATTAAAAACAATGTAACTTGAATTCAAAATAACTAAATATGTATTTAACTTGAAATTGTAAAGTTTGAAAAATCAAGTATATGTATTTAACTTGATAATTGTTAATAATTTGATAGTTGTACATTTAACTTTAAAATTTATAGTAACTTGAAATTTGTTACATGGAAATTAAC